>MU695983.1:9812-128544 GCA_026770625.1 Nicotiana glauca | reverse complement strand
TTTAGACATGATGTTAATCCAGATAGAGGAAACAAGTAAGCACATAATTCTTTCATAGGAAATTTTCACGATTTCTTTTCATTATTAACAAAATGATCTCGAGCCATAGTGAGGCATGTAACTACTTAATTAAGTCCAGGAAGCAATACAAGCATGAGCAAATCATACCGAGGCGATTGCCCGATCCAACATAAATAAATGTGCACTTGCCGAGGGTTGACGGGGCACCTATAGATGCATCTATTAATCTGCCGAGGCGTTCGGCCCGTTCCAAAATAAACACACACAGACAGACAATCAGTCAAGAAGTCAACATGGAGCAATCATCCAAGAAAGGCCAATTCTCTTTAATAATTTGAGAAAACGAAGCTTAAATCTTTTTAGAAATCCATTTATTAATTTAATGTGATTTATTACCCCGCTCGCGAATCATCCATGTGATGCAGGTACATATAAGATACATGGTCAGATAACCAATTAGAATTTTATCGGGGAATAATTATCCAAATAAAACCAATTCTCTATTTAATGATTCGGGAAATGATGTTTAATCTCTTTTTAAATTCGATTACTAATCAAAGGTGATTAAACAATCCAAGTCATCGACGGGTTCATAACTAATTCATGTATAACATGCTGATGGGTCCTAACTACCCGGACAATAGAATAATAGTAGCTACGCACGGACTATCGTCACCTCGTGTATACGTAGCCCCCACAAATAGGAGCACATAATCAATCACTTCACCTATGGGGTAAATTCCCCCTCACAAGATTAGAAAGGAGACTCACCTCGCTCCGAAGACTCATTACCGGCATTCTCCGCCCTTCCGAAGACTCTACTTGATGCACCACACTCCCAAACTAGCCAACGGTCACGCAAATCCATTAATATATGCTCAAATATTCGTTAACAATTCAAATTATACAAATTCCCAACTCCGCTTAGTGAAGTGACCAAAATTCCCTCGGGCCCACGTGCCCGGAATCCGAATTTTTTCGAAGATAAAGATTACCCATGACCTTAGGAACTCAAATATATGATTTTCTCTAAATTCCATACTCAAAATCGTGACCAAAATCCAAGATTTCTAATTTTCTAGGTTTCCAACCAAAACCTCAAATTTACACTAATTTAAATGTCTAAATCCATATATAAACTTGTATTTAACTCAAAACTAGTAGAAATCACTTACCCAAAGCTTGGTGACAAAAATGGCGCTCAAAAGTTGCTCCAAGTCGGCTCCCATTGAAGAAAATGAGGTTAAATGAGCCAAAATTCGATTTTAAAAGATCACTGCCCAGACGACCCTTCTATGCGATCGCAACCATAGCTCCGCGATCGCATAGGGAAATCTGCTGCCTCCAAATTCCTCATATGCGTTCGCATGAAAAAACACTGCGATCACATAGGCCCAGGTCTCCTTCTTCTGCGATCGCATTCAGCCTATTGCGATCGTATAGACCAATTCCAGCCCCCTCAACTCTTGCTCTATGCGATCGCATACTCTCTCTTGCGATCGCATAGAGTAAAAATCTGCTGAACATATATCAGCAAACCAGCAGTCCTCACGAGGCGAAAATCGATCAGTTAACCATCCGGAATCTACCCGAGGCCCACGGTACCCCAACCAAACATACCAACCAATCCCAAAATACATTACGGACTTGCTTGAGGCTTCAAATCATATCAAAAAATGGTAAAATCATGAATTACACCCCAATTCAAGCTTAATGAACTTTGAAATTTCAAACTTCTATTTCCGATGTTTAGATCTATCAAATCACGTCCGATTGACCTCAAATTTTATACACAAATCATATTTTACATTACGGACCTACTCCAACTTTCGGAATTGGATTTCGACCCCGATATCAAAAAGTCAACCTCCTGTCAAACATCCCAAAAGCCTTCAAATTTTTATCTTTAGCCAAATGGCTTCAAAATGACCTACGGACCTCTGAATTCACTGCCGATCGCGCTTCTAACTCCAGAATCACCATATGGAGCTATTCCCAAACTCGAAATCCCAAACGGACATCGATAACACTGAAATACACTTCAATCCAAACTTAAGAAATTTCTTCTAAAATGCTAACTTCCACAATAGGCGCCAAAATGCTCCCGGATTATCCAAAACCCAATCCGAGCATACGCCCAAGTCCGAAATCATTATACGAACCTGTTGGAACCTTATGATCTCGATTCCGAGGTCGTTTACTCAAAATTCTAATCCTAGTTCATTATTTTAACTTTAAGCTTCCGAAATGAGAATTCTCCTCCCAAATCAACTCCGAGCTTCCCGAAATTTAGTTCCGACCACGCGCACAAGTCATAATACCTGAAATGAAGCTGTTCATGGCCTCAGACCGCTGAATGACGTGCTAGGGCTCAAAACGACCGATCGGGTCGTTACAACTGCTCTGGAATTTGAATTTGGGTATGGTTGATGCATCTTTTATATGTTTTGGAAGGGATATAATGGTCATATTAATACGAATTTTTTGTTAGTTGGTTATGAAATCAATAGTTTTTAAAAATAGGGTATAGGTTAAAGGTGACATAAAAATAGGATATGGCTGCAAATCGCTCGCTTTAGTTGCTTCCATATCAAATCAAACGTACTTAAGCTCCGGATAAGTGGGCCGATCCATGAGCTTCAACTTCTCACCGGAAAGGACTGCTAAACGTAACTCTAATTCAGGGGCGGATCTATATAGTGGGTTTGGGTTGTCATGCCACCCGAACGCTAGGAGAAAATTTATGTATATATTGATATTTTACACAAGAACATCTATATAACTAAAGAGTGGTACCATCAATCATAAAGCAACTTTAGGTGCCATGGTTAACCTGCCAATTTCCCCACATAAGATGCATGATCGAGACTCTTTAATTTTCAAGTCAGTTTACTTACCCTTGTTCCCTTTTCAGTCTTTTCTTTTTGTACCTTTTCTTAGATTCCCTTTTTCCATCTTTATATTTCCTCTCTCTTTGTACATCCCCGTTTTTATTATTTATCAAATTATATGTTTGATTCCTTTTTTTGTTACTTGCTACATTTTCAAATGTTTGTGATTTTAATCATTCTCTCTCTTTCTATCCAGCTAATATTATCTTTTCCTTGAATTTATGTTTTGTATAATGATGGCATCAGACATAACATTAATCTATTTATGCGTAGATAAAAAGAATTTATTTTTATTTTATATTTTTAAGTCGCGTTAAAGAATAAAATTTGAATTGAGAGAATTAGATTGAATTGGACAAAAATTATTCAGTTTGGTTATAATGTATTTATTTATGCATAGAAATCTAATAATTCAAACTAAATTAATTTAAAATGAATCGAACATAATCAAACTGAATTAACTCAAATGGATCGAAACGACTAAGTGTAAACTATATTTCAATCTCCTTTACTAATGGTAGGTTTAGATAATGACACTCATAGTCATCAAATTCTAGATCTGCCTCTATCTAATTTACGCCAAAATAACACTTAAAAATTAATTTATTAGTATCATGAAGAGATTATTTTAAATATATTCTTGGTTTTAGGTATAGATAAGGCATAAAACAATGAAAAAGGAAAGGGAGAAACTATGCAAAAGATGGGTCTTCAATATGTAGACCCTGGTTCAGTTCTTAATTTAAGCCAATAATAAGGGGGAATCATGATTTTTACGGGCTTACAAATGTGGTTAAAATAGCACGGGCTAGCTAGATTTTGGGCTGGTCATTCAAAAATAGCCAACGTTTGCAAAATCATTAAAAATAGTCACTATTTTGCTGCAATACGTACCGGTCCAGCATAATATACTGGAGATCGGTGCACCTATGCATGAACTTCCAGCATATTATGCTGGAACTCCAACACTTGGAAAGTTCCAGCATAATATATTGGAGATTGGAGCACATGTGTATGAACTTCCAGCATATTATATTGGACCGGTATATATTATATTGGAACTCTAGTATATTATGCTGGAATTACTTATGCTGGAACTCCATTATAATATGCTGGAGTTCCAGTATACTTATGCTAAAACTCCAATATATTATGCTGGAGTATTTTTTAGATTTTGAACAATATTTTCGTTCAGATTTATCTTTACATAAAAAGTGGCTAAATTTTGATTACTTTTGAAATTGTGGCTATTTTTGAATGATTACTTATAAATCTGGCTATTTTTGAATTTCTCCCACAAATCTATTGTTCGTCTAGTCTAGTGAAGCCTGGACTAGATGGGTTGGATTCTTATCTTGGCCCTAGCGAAGTAGGCCATGCGGGAGTTCGTAAAAATTGCACGGGGTGCCCTATTCCATTTAACCTATACCCATTTTTTTTTAAAGTTTTAACTTGTACCCACTTTTTAAACAACTTCAGCCCCCTTTCTTCTTTCTTTTGCTGTTGTTGGTGCTGCTATGAAACTTCAGTTCATGGGATGATTGCCATAAGTATGTTTATCAGATTATTTAAAAATAAATTATAAGTAATTACGTAAGTTAGTAGATAGTAATTTTTGAATATTTCCACGTAATTCTGTTCTTTTCACGTATATTATTTCCAAAATTTATGATTTAGATTATGTTAGCAATCTGATTATTTTATAATAGTAATACACTATGAAAGAATAATGTGATTATTTATCTAGTATGTTAGAAAGCTTTTTAAAAAACCTCAGCTATTTTAGTGCTGAAGTTTTTACAAATGAACTAAAAAACTTCAGCATCTTCTGCTGAAGTTTTTGAAAAAGCTTTATGACAAAACTAATGAATCCACGACAAAAAAAAAAACTTCAGCTTATATAGTGCTGAAGTTTTTACAAATGAACCAAATAACTTCAGCATCTTCTACTGAAGTTTTTGAAAAATCTTATCCAGGACAAAAAAACTTCAGCTTATTTAGTGCTGAAGTTTTTACAGATGAACTAAATAACTTCAGCATCTTCTGCTGAAGTTTTGAAAAAATTTATCCAGAACAAAAAAAAAATCAGCTATTTTAGGGTAGAAGTTTTTACAAATGAACTAAATAACTTCAGCATCTTCTACTGAAGTTTCTGAATAAGTTTTATGACAAAACTAATGAATCCAAGACAAAAAAACTTCAGCTATTTTAGTGCTGAAGTTTTTATAGATGAATTAAGTAACTTCAGCATCTTATCTAGGACAAAAAAATTCACCGTATTGCCTTTGCTACTTCAGGCCCGTCTACTAGAATGCTGAAGTTTTGCGTGATTGTCTTTGCTACTTCAGCCCCGTATGCTGATGTTACGCGAAAAAATGGGTACGCTTGTAATTTTTTCAAAGCGGGCACAAGTTAAAACGTGACCCAAAAAGTGGGTATAGATGCAACCCTCCCTCCCCTGGGAGTCCAGCGGACTGTAGGCCCAATTCTAATGGGTAGTTTCTGAACCTGATCAGCCCAAAAGTTCTCTATTGCCATTGCAGAATTTGTAGGAAAAATTACTCGATACAACAAATATATGCATTGCATTTATCATTTGTAGCTATACTTTCAAAAAATTACCATTCATAACAATATATGAATTTTATAGCAAATCCACCTGTAATACTGAAATAATAGATCAATTGTTTTGAATTGAAATAAGAGCAAGAAGCTCTCAGTTGGTTAGAGCACCGCATAGTAAGCGGGGCTTGAGTTTGACTCTAAACGAGAGCATTCCATCTTTTTGTATTTCGCTTTGGTTTTATTCGTTGCACGACTAAATACATACTCCTTTATATATATTGTAACGACCCGACCGGTCGTTTCGAGCCCTAGCGCATCGTTCAGCAGTCTGAGGCCATGAGCAGCTTCATTTCAGGAATTGTGACTTGTTCGCATGGTCGGAATTTAAATTCAGGAAGATCGGAGTTAAATTTAGATGAAAATTCTCATTTGAGAAGCTTAAAGTTGAAAGAATGAACTAGGATTGGAATTTTGAGTAAATGACCTCGGAATCAGGATCTGAAGGTTTCAGCAGGTTCGTACGATGATTTCGGACTTGGGCGTATGCCCAGATTGGGTTTTGGATAACCCGGGAGCGTTTTGGCGCCTATTGTGGAAGTTAGCATTTTAGAAGGAATTTCTTAAGTTTGGCTTAAAGTGCATTTCAGTGTTAACGATGTCCGTTTGGGATTCCGAGTTTGTGAATAGCTTTGTATGGTGATTCTGGAGTTGGGAGCGCGATCGGACGTGAATTCGGAGCTCCGTAGGTCCTTTTGGAGCAATTTGGCTAAAGTTAGAATTTGGAGGTTTTTGAGAAGTTTGACCGGAGGTTGACTTTTTGAAATCGGCGTCGGAATCCGATTCTAAAAGTTGGATTAGGTCCGCAATGTCAAATGTGACTTGTGCGCAAAATTTTGAGTCAATCAGACGTGATTTGATAGGTTTAAACATCGGAAATAGAAGTTGGAAAGTTCAAAGTTCATAAAGCTCGAATCGGGGTGTAATTCACGGTTTCAGCATTGTTTGTTATGATTTGAGGCCTCTACCAAGTCCGTAATATGTTTTGGGAATGGTTGGTATGATTGGTTGGGGTCCTGGGGGCCTCGGGTGGATTCCGGGTGGTTAACGAATCGAAAATAGAATTTTTGGAGAGCAAAGGTTGTTGGTTGTTGGTATATCTACTTCTGCGGAAGAGGGACCACAGAAGCGGCCCCGCAGAAGCGATTGAGGGAACCACAGAAGCGGTTTTTGGTTTGATCTGCAAGATCTGCAGATGCGGTTTGTTTTCCACAAAAGCGGACCGCATCTGCGAGCGGAGTGTCGCAGAAGCGGAAAGGCTGGGATGAGGGGGAGCCGCAGAAGCGGCACATATCCCGCAGAAGCAGAAAGGCTAGGCATGAGGGGGAGCTACAGAAGCGGCGCATATTCCGCAGAAGGGGAAACGCAGAATCTAGCCAAGGGCCGCAGGTGCGAAAAAGTTTGGAGGCAGTGAGTTGTTTTAAAAATCGGATTTTGGCCATTTCTCTCATAATTTTCATGGCTTGGGCGATTTTTGGGGAGCTTCAAGAGAGGGTTTTCATCATCTATGATAAGGTATGTTATCCCCACCTATTGTGAGTTAAAAACGTCAACAATGTGTGGATTTAAACATGAAATCTTGTAGAAATATTTGGGGTTTTGGTAGAAAGACCTAGAAAATTATAATCTTGGATTTTAGCCACGATTTGAGTATGGAATTAAGAGAAAATAATATATTTGAGTTCCTAAGGTTATGGGTAAACTTTATCTTCGAAAAGTTTTGGATCCCGGGCATGTGGGCCCGAGGGCGTTTTGGTTAACTTTTCAATTGGGGTTAGAAATTGCTATAAATTAGTTTGTAATGAATATTGGAGCGTATAGTAATGGATTTTCGTAACCATTGGCTAGTCTTGGAGCATGATGCATCAATTGGAGTCTTCGAAAGATGTAGAATGCCGGTTTTGGAGCTCGAAGCGAGGTGAGTCTCCTTTCTAATCTTGTGAGGGGGAATTTACCCCATAGGTGAAGTGAATGATTATGTGCTCCTAATTGTGGGGCTTCGTACGCACGAGGTGACGAGAGTCCGTGCGTAGCTACTATTATGCTATTGTCCGGGTAGTTAGGACCCATCAGCATGTTGTACTTGAATAAATTATGAACCCATCGATGACTTGAATTGTTTAAATCACCTTTTATTAGTAAACGAATTTAAAAAGAGATTAAATATCATTTCCTGAATTGTTAAACAGAGAATTGGTTTTATTTGGATAATTATACCATGATAAAATTCTAATTGGTTATCTGAGCATGTATCTTATGTGTATCTGCGTCACATGGATGGTTCGAGAGCGGGGTAATGGATCACATTAAACTAATAAATGAAATTCTAAAAAGTCGTAAGCTTCGCTTCTCAAAATTTTTAAAGAGAATTGGCCTTTCTTGGATAATTGCTCCATGTTGACTTCTTGACTAATTGGCTGTCTGTGTGTGTTTATTTTGAACTGGACCGAACGCCTCATCAGATTAATAGATGCATCTATAGGCGCGTCGTCGACCCTCGGCAAGTGCACATGTATTTTTGTTGGATCGGGCCGTCGCCTCAGTATGATTTGCGCATGCTTGTATTATTGTATGGACTTATTTAAGTCGTTACATGCCTCACTCTGGCTCGAGATCATCTTGTTAATAATGAAAAGAAATCTTGAAAAATTTCCTATGAAAAAATTATATGTTTACTTGTTTCCTCTATCTGGATAAAAATCATGTTAGAAAATAAATCAACGGTTTGATATGTATATTGAGAATAAATAACTGTTGGACCATTAGAGTGTGTCAAAGTTGACCATCTCGTCTATACCCCTTCGGGATTAGGCGGGACACTCACTGAGTACACGTTGCTTACGTACTCATACTACACTTCTGTGCATTTTTATTGCACAGGTATATATACCTCTAGCAGCCTATTGGGCATAGCAGCATGGATGACGCTGGGACTAGGTGAGCTGCATCATTGAGGCGGCCACAGTTAGAGTAGTTCCTTCCAATGTACTGTATTTACTTTCCGTCCACTGTATTTCGGGCGGATGTTGTATTTTATTTCCCCTATCAGTAGTCGCTAATGTACTTGTGACACCGGATTTCTGGGATGGTTTATAATGGATTTGTACTAATTGTTATTATTTAAATTTGAATTCTATTAGTGGACTTTTATTTATAAAAATGAAAGGAAAAACCTTAGATTTTCAAAAGTATTAAAAGAGGAATTAATTGATAAGTTAGTTGGCTAGCCTGACAGAGGTGTCCGGCGCCACCACGACCTTAGTGGATTTTGGGTATATATATATATATATTTGCACCAATTGTATTCGTTGTACGAATACAAGTGATATAAGTTGACAACCATTAAACAATAGCTACAAATAAAAATTAAACAAACTATAATTACATATAATAATTAAATTTCAAACTATAATGCTTTATGAAAATTCAATCTAATTTGAATTTACATACTCCAATTAATAAGGAAAGAAGAAACTCACCGATCAATAGGATAGCATTGGACAAGAGACGATAAAAAAACTCTATTAAGTTAAAAATGTTTTCTCATTATGACAAAAGTTTCTATGTCTCATATCTAAAGATTGTCGGTCGCCAAATATATGTCCTCAATTAGCATGCTGAAACACGTGTTTCAGCTTCGTCTTGAAAGCGGGAAAAAATGCAAAGATGTTTAGGAAAATGCTTTTACTGATAGATTATAAAAATGGAAAAGGGTTCAAAATAACTATTGAAAAAGGTTTATAAATACCCTTTATTCATTTATTGGGTTAAAAAAAATCCTCCATCCACTTTTTTGGTTCATTTATGCTTTTTGATCGTTAGGTTAATATTAAATTAAAAATAATTTTTTGTAAAACTTAAAAAAAATTATTTTATAAATTATTTTTAGTTTTTTAAGCTAATGCATCAATAGTCCACTAATTTAGTAAATTCTTCTCTTTTTTTCTTTCACTTTTTTACAAAAAAACAATTCAATTTTGACATTTTTTCAGTTTTTTTAAAACATTTTTTTTCTAAAAACTGAAAAAAAATATTTTCAACAAAATATTTTCGTTTTTTGAAAAATATTTTTTTTCCAATTTTTTCAAAGCATATCGTTTTATTTTCATTTTTCAGTTTTTTTTAGAAAAAATATTTTCGTTTTTTAAAAAAAAAAAAGAAAAAAAAATATATTTTTCAAAAAAGCAAATATTTTTTTAATTTTTTTTAGTTTTTACAAAAAAAGAACTTAAAAAAATTGAAAAAGAAGAAGAAGAAGACTTTACTAAATTAGTGGACTACTGGTGCATTAGTTTAAAAAAATAAAAATATTTTATAAAATATTTTTTTAAAATTTTACAAAAAGAATAATAATTATTTTAATTCAGCATTGACCTAACAGTCAAATGGCATAAGTGGACCAAAAAGGTAGATGGAGAGGTATTTTTAGGCCAATAGATGGAGGAAAGGTAATTTTAAACCTTTTTCAATAGTTTAATGACATTTTGAACCCTTTTTCGTTATAAAAATTTAGAGGCGAATTTAAGATTTAAAGTTTATAGATTACTACAACAGTCTCAAGTTAATATATATATATATATATATATATATATATAATAAAAGAACAAGAGCAATATTGCAGAGAAAAAGAGAGAGAGAATTCTTATTGAATTTTGGGATGAATTACAATGGAATATAACCCTCTATTTATAGAGAGATGGTGACTTAGCCGCCAAGTAATAAACCCTAGAATCTCTCTAAATATAAACATTCACCATAAATAGAATTCTATTTATAACACTCCCTCTTGAATGTCTATTCAACAGATAATGTGTCTCGTTAAAACCTTAACTAAAATAAAACCCAATGGGAAAAAAAATTCTAGAGGAGGAAAAAGAGTACACATATCTAACAATACGCCTTTTGTTTGGCTCCTTAAAAACCTTGCAAGGAAAACCCAGTGGAACAAAACCTTGTAAGGGAAAAAGAGTGCAATGCACATTAACTCCCCCTAATGAGAGTATCAATTCACATCTTTAAGCATTTGCATTCCAATCTTGTGCACCATCTTCAAAAGATCATTGGAAAAGATTTGATAAATAAATCAGCCATATTAACTTGAATGAATATGTTGAACCTTGAAATCACCATTCTTAATAGATGTATTGTCTTCATATGATCTTGTTGGAATCCTCAGTTCAATATCTTCAAATAGAGGTGAAAACTCTTGCTATCATATTATCATGCTTATAGTTATAGCAAGATATATTTGTGCACAAATTGCACTGAGAAAGTGGTACTTCAAGATCAAGAATTGTGTATGCTTCAAGCAACTTAAATCCTTCATGGATTGTCATATAAGTTAAGTCATATAAGCCATATAATAGACTTTGGATGCATATCAAGTTTTTATGTCATGCTATACATATAAGATATCTTTCATATCAAAACAATTCTATTTGAATTGTGTATCGTCTATTTGGCCAATATTTTTGTATCTGTCTCGACAGCCTTAAGATCCCCATCTATACTTAGCGCTATGATAGATGTCGTCGATAAACATTTTATATCTGTTCCAATAAATTTTCATAAAGACATAACATAGAGATCTCTTCATTCATATATTCAGGTACCTGAATCTCTCATGAGATTTTATGAAGTGTTATGTCATGTGATCTTCTAGATCACTTGCCTCCTTTATTATGACCATTTGTTCATTTTCTTTGTTAAGAAGTTTATTTGAAATCGATTGTCTGTACGCTTTAACCTTACCATAGAGTTTGTCCTTCTAGGACTTAATATGAGCATTTGCAATGAGAATATAGTTACTTTCTTTGGGTCAGCAAATGCGTTTGGCATGCTTTGCAATATATTGCAGATGAACTATTCTTTTTATGAACTTCAAGTTCATATTATCTTATTCGAGGATCTAGATGTACAAATAATAATTCACTCTACGTAACTTTTTTTCAATTGTTTATCCTGTCTTCCCCTCATATTAGAAAACCTAACTTGCTTCCTCAACTTTGGGAACCCATCATTGTGCGTTATGACGTTAATCAAAATATACACCGCACATCAATAATAATAAGATGGAATTATTTGGTTCCTGACCCTAAACCACTTGTGAGGGGAGAAAATAATATACTTTCGTATATAACGTATATCAAACTGATATACAAAACTTTGTTCTCATAAGCAATTGTTTAGCTATTAAGTGAAGGCACTCAGTAAATCATTTTGCTAAACCAGCTGAGATGTAGACCAACTTATCAAGATGAACTTCTTAAATAGAAAATCTAGAATATGGTCTAAATTAAATTATTGAGCAAGTTACCTCGCAAATACCATATTGTGGATTAATAATAATCGCACATACAACCATCTCATAGATGCATCTTATGTGGTATACATGACGGGTGAATGAGCCCATATTCACCTTTGATATTTCCAGCATTCATGAGATTCAATCCCAATTTTAGTTGGTCAATTAATTAATGAGAACAAGCATTATAAGAGAATTCGTAAAGAACTTTCTAGTTCTTTAATATTTACCCATGTGAATTCTCGTTTATTTTTGCACATCATGCTTAAATTAATATGGCTAAACCAATTATGCCAACTGAATAAATTATCAATATTGATAAACTTCGAATTTACACCATGACGTGTGCAATCATCAATAAACTACAAGTTTATTATGATATGGGTTTTTATATCAATAAATATCCACTTCATTGTGGTATTCTTTTGTTTATGTAGCACAAATTGGAGAATAAAGAGGGTAGCTTTTCACATATATATTATCCCGCTACAAGTTGTAGTAATATAAGATATTAAATCTTTCATTTATTTATAGTCTCAATATAATCAATCGCTTTCGCGTATAATTTGTAAACCGAATAAGTTTCTTTGAGACTTACTACAACACAATACCTTATTGGTAATTAATTGTATTTCTCCAAAATAGTAATAATTGGCTCTTCTAGAGCTCTCAATTAATTTTATACTACCACAGATTCATCAACGTCTATGTGATGAATATCTCTTTTAAAGAGAAAGTTATACCATTATAGTTATGGTCAAAATTATATGCAAGATATGTTTCTTGCATTAATGTTATTCTTTAATAATCACGTTACCAAAATATTTTGGCGTACAATAGGTACGTGACCAATGACCATTAATGCCATAAATGATATTATTTTCTTATCTCATCTCAAACCTCCTTCTAGAGGTGAGTGTGGTATATTTACTACCACTAGCATGTTCATATTCTTCCAAGAATGAATATGTATTCATAAATCAAATGTTATCATATCCACATCATAAATGAACCAAATCACCTGTATATGCTTTATAAAATCTCATGTCAAATCTATGACAAATATTGCTTTCACAGAGTGATGGATTATTTTGAGAATCATTATAGTTCTCATTATCACAATGATGACGATTATAATTTCGTCTATTACCACCTCCACATCCATTGATGCCTTTACGGTAATAATTTTATCTTCTTTTAGACTTATCACATATTGTTGTCACATTCTCTTAAAGGAATGAGAACAGAGCAAATTAAATAGGACGAGTTTTCAATAGTTTGCCCACAATCATACATGAATTTGATCATGGCAAGACATAGAAATTTTACCACTTCAGGTGGGTGTAATTTCTTACAAACTCCATTAGAGTTATATCAAACTCTATTATTTTTGCTTGTATATAAAATCAAAATTATAGAATTTCAAGAACTTAAAAGAGAAAAATAAAGTAAAATACTTACCTTAAATCCAGAATTTAATCATGAAGAAAGTTCATGGAACAATTGACAATCGTTATGCTCAATCCCAAAGATTCTACTCAAGCTAATAACGTGTTATGAAACAATAAAAGAACAAGAGCAATATTGCAGAGAAAAAGAGAGATGGAATTCTTATTGAATTTTGGGATGAATTACAATGGAATAGAACCGTCTATTTATAGGGAGATGGTGACTTAGCCACCAAGTAATAAACCCTAGAATCTCTCTAAATATAGACATTCACCATAAATAGAATTTTATTTATAATATATATATATATATAAAACACTTTCTAATAAAACTATTTCATAAGGCCAGAAGTTATGGTCAAACAAATCTTTTACTGATTTTGGGGACTTCAATAGCCCAACAGATGTTTCAAGATTTGAAAAGACAAAAAGAGATGAAATCAGCAAATTAACTCTCTTAATACCTCCGCCCTCCGATTAGATTATGAATCGCTCGTTAACAAATCTGAATTTCCAGAATTTAATCATGAAAAAGTTCATGGAACAATTGACAATCGTTATGCTCAATCCCAAAGATTCTACTCAGGTTAATAACGTGTTATGAAACAATAAAAGAACAAGAGCAATATTGCAGAGAAAAAGAGAGAGGAAATTCTTATTGAATTTTGGGATGAATTACAATGGAATAGAACCGTCTATTTATAGGGAGATGGTGACTTAGCCACCAAGTAATAAACCCTGGAATCTCTCTAAATATAGACATTCACCATAAATAGAATTTTATTTATAATATATATATATATATATATATATATATATATATATATATATATATATATATATATATATATATATATATATATATATATAAAAACACATTCTAATAAAACTATTTCATAAGGCCAGAAGTTATGGTCAAACAAATCTTTTACTGATTTTGGGGACTTCAATAGCCCAACAGATGTTTCAAGATTTGAAAAGACAAAAAGAGATGAAATCAGCAAATTAACTCTCTTAATACCTCCGTCCTCCGATTAGATTATGAATCGCTCGTTAACAAATCTGAATTACTTTTATTTGTACATTCAAAAGTTTAATCTAGCATTAAAAGATTGGATATGTGGTAAAATCTTATTAGTCACAACCTAATCAATGTGCACAGTAAATATATTTGAACATTGACAAGTGACTATTGGGTAATCAGTAAAAGCTACAAGTGAATATCTAAATACATATATACGACTTGGTAAAAGCTAGTTGGATTCATATAAACCTGTAGATGACACTTTAGATCCACCTTGTATATTAATACGATCAGATTTGAAACTTCTTCTCAATTAATAATTTAATATGATCAATTTTCACGATCTAAATTTGATAATTACAAAAAGATAAATGAACATTAGTATTGTTTTTGTACTTGTTATTCTTATTTGCTACTTTCGCGATGTTTCTGTCTGACCAAAAAGTGTTAAGCCTTTTGTTAAACTAATTAATGATGAAATGAAGGATGAATCTTATTTAAATATGATAAATTCTAGATCAAATATTATAGGATATTGATAAGATGAACGACGTTTAGAGCATTAAATAGCAGATTTGTACTCAATGATTATCAATAAAAATTGTAGCGTGAACATGCAATAAATGTAGATAATGACAATAAATGTAATAAGAAAGAATCTACCACCCAATTATTATACGATTCAGATGGTTCTTTCTCCTGAAAACGACGTGGAAAGATGAGAAGTGAAGATGGACAAGGAATCTTTGGATCTTGTGAACAAAGATTAAACAACGTGTACTTGAATAAGATAATCAGTGAACAAGATAACTTTTGTATATTCTCTCTAGTCAACCTTTTACAATGTGCTCTCATTAGAAGAACGAAGAAGATCCCCCTTTTGTTCTCTATCTCTTCCTATTTATAAGGGATATTTCCAAGAAACTCTAAAAAGTAAAAATAAGGAATATCCCAAAGAATATTCCTTGTGTCCATTTCTAAATCCATCCTACCGTTATTTCTTTACTCCAGTTGCTCGTCCTTGACAATAGTCCTTCTGAGGAAGGCTTCTCGCTATTATGCCGAGGTCGACCCCGTCCTTGACCCTATTCATCTATCGTTACCAAGTCGCCAAATTTAGACAAATACAGTTAGTATAGGGGCCTCCAAACATTCTTTTGTATAGGTCGTGGTTTATGATGCTATACCTGGCCGCCTGCATTCTGTAACGACCCGACCAGTCATTTTTAGAATTCACGCCCTGAACCCCTATTAACTGCTTCCCCTAAGTTTATTTCTGCTATTTTGGTTTATTGGGACGTTCGATGTCGGGTTTCTAGGAGAGTTTTGGGACACTTAGTCCCTAAATAAGAGCTTAAGTGTTGGAAAGTGATCCATTATCGGAACAGTGTAAAGAAGACCTTGGAATGGGAATCCGATGGTTCCGTTAGCTCCGTTAGGTGATTTCGGGGTTGGGAGCGTGTTCGGAATGTGTTTTGGAGGTCCGTAGCTAATTTAGGCTTGAAATGCTGAAGTTTGAATTTTTGAAGTTCCGGTCCGATAGTGGAATTTTGATCCGAGGGTCGGAATGGAATTCCGGAAGTTCCAGTAGCTCCATCATGTCATTTGAGATGTGTGCAAAACTTCAGGTCATTCAGACGTTGTTTGGTTAGGTTTTTGATCGAAAGCGTATTTTGAAGATTTGGAAGTTCATAAGCTTGATTTTTGGTTTGATCCGTCGTTTCGATGTTGTTTTATATGATTTGAAACTTCGAGCGAGTCCGTGTTAGGTTATATGACTTGTGTGTGTGATTTGACGGGGGTCCCGAGAGCCTCGGTTATATTTCGGATGGGCTACGGGTCATTTTTCCCTATGTTTGAATTGTTGTTCTGTTATCTGGTATTTACTTCTATGCGATCGCATTGCTTGTCCGCGATCGCATATCACAAATTTGAGCATCAATATTTTCCTTCTATGCAATCACATTGCTTGTCCGCGATCGCATAGCACAATTTGGGCATCAATATTTTCCTTCTATGCGATCGCATTGCTTGTTCGCGTCGCATAGCACAAATTTTGGGCAACATTATTTCCTTCTATGCGATCGCAGTGATTTGCCCGCGATCACATAGCACAAATTTGGCATCAATTTTTTTCCTTCTATGCGATCACATTTTTGTCCCACGATCCCATAGCACAAATCAATGGGCAGACAGAGTTAAGTCCCAAATTCGAGGATTTCACCATTTTATCACATTTTGACTTCTAGAGTTCGGCTCTTGGCGATTTTTGAAGGGATTTTTACTTGGGTGACTTGCGTAAGTTCTTCTCACTCGATTTAGACCAATTTCCATGAATCTCCTCTTAATTTCATCCTTTAATTTCAGATTTTTAATGAAAAATGGGTAGAACTTCATAGATCGAATTATCGAGTTTTGAGGGGTGTTTTACCTCCGATTTGGGAGATTTTTATATGGTTAGACTCGTGATAGTATGAGAGTTCTAGAAATGTAAAAGTTATCCGATTCCGAGATATTGGCTTGAGGGGCATTTTGGTTATTTTACCTAAATTTGCATCTTAGCTTTAGATTAAATAGTAGAATCCATTGCTTGAGATGTTGTTTACAATGTGTGATTTAATTAAATAGATTTGGGCCATTTGGAGTCGAGTACTCGTGGCAAGAACGTGGTTGCTAGTGGATTTTGGCCGATTCGAGGTAAGTATCTTGCCTAACCTTGTGTGGGGGACTTCCCCTTAGGATTTGAGTCTTCTTTGTTGATTGTTGTCATGACCCAAAATCCACTAAGGGTCGTGGTGGCGCCGGACACCTCTGTCAGGCAAGCCAGCAAAATTATCAATTAAATCCTCTTTTAATACTTTTGAAAATTTAAGGTTTTTCCTTCAATTTTTCATAAATAAAAGATCACTACTTGAATTCAAATTTAAATAATAACAGTTAGTACAATCCTTCGAAAACCATCCCATAAACCCGGTGTCATAAGTACATGAGAAACTATCGATAAGGAAAGTAAAATACAACATCCGTCCGAAATATAGTGAACAGGGAATAAAACAATAAAAATGCTGAAAGGAACTACACTAGCTGCGGGTCGTCTCGAACAATGCAGCTCACCCAGTCCCAGAGTCATCCATGCTGCTACGCCCAGTAAGCTGCTAGAGGTAAATATGCATGTGCAACAAAAATGCACAGAAGTGTAGTATGCGTACATAATCAACATGTACTTAATGTGTATCCCGCCTAATCTCGAAGAAGTAGAGACGAGATGGCCAACTTCGACACTCACTAGGGGTTAATTAACAATATTCTAGAAATGCGAGGAAAATTATGATTTTATATAGTAGTTCAAATTCGCGAAGCCAGAAAACAAGTAAACACCTTCAACAATTTATCAAGGGTTTCCAAGGTTTATTCTTTATTATATTATCAATTTATATCAAGTCACGAAAGGCCAATTCCACATTAATAATTCTCAAGCGACAAATAACATGCGCAAATCATACCGAGGCGACAACCCGATCCAATAAGAATGTAAATTGTGCACTGCCGAGGGTCGAGCGGCCCGAACCAATAGATGCATCTATTTAATCTGCCGATGCGTTCAGACCATTCCATAAATAAACACATACCCTGCTCGCGAATCATGCATGCGACGCAGGTACACATAAAATACATGCTCAAGTAGCCAATTAAGAATTTATCGGGGTTATTTATCCAAATAAGACAATTTCTCTTTTAAACAATTCGAGAAAAATGATGTTTAATCTCTTTTTAAAGATTTATACAATTCAAGCTATCAATGGGTTCATAAATAATTTAAATATGACATGTTTTTGGGTCCTAGACTACCTGAACAACAGCATAATAGTAGCTAGTACGGACTCTCGTCACCTCGTGCGTACGTAGCCCCCACAAATAGGAGCACATAACCAATTTGACTCACCTATGGGGTAAATTCCCCCTCACAAGATTAGAAAGGAGACTCACGTCGCTTCGAAGGCTCATAACGGGCATTCTACAGTCCTCCGAAGACTTGCACCAACGTACAATGCTCCAAACTAGTCAATGATGATACAAATCCATTAATATATGCTCAATTAAACTTTACAACCCAATTTGTAACAATTCCTAACCCCGAACGAAAAGTTAACGAAAATGCTCGTGGGCTCACGTGCCAGAAATCCAAAATTTCTCGAAGATAAAGTTTACCCACGAACTCACGAACTCAAATATATGATTTTTCTCCTACTTCCATTCCCCAAATCGTGGCTAAATTCCAAGAATATAATTTTCTAGATTTTCCACCAAAACCCCAATTTTTATATTAATGTTCATGCCCAAATCCATACATAATCAATGTATTTAACTCATAATAGGTGGGGATAACTTAGCTTAACATTGATAATGAAAATACCCTCCAGAAGCTCTCCAAAATCGCCCATACCAACTGGAAAATGGAAGAGAAATGACCATCTCTCGATTTAAAATAACCTTCTGCCTCCAGGTACTTTTGCTTCTGCGGAAATATTTCCGCTTCCGCGGTCCCTCTTTTGCGTAAATGTTCCGCTTTTGCGGTCCCTGGGCTCTAACCCAATTCTGCTTCTGCGGACGTCTAACCGCTTTTGCGGAAAACCAGCCGCTTCAGCGGCTTCCACTGGGCCTCCCATTTTTGCTTCTACGATAGGCCCACTGCTTTTACGTATCCGCTTCTGCGGATTCCTGACCGCATAAGCGGTCCCTACTCCGTTCACTCCCAACCGCTTCTGTGGTTCCTTCCTCGCTTCTGTGGGGGCGCTTCTGCGGTCCCAATTTCGCAGAAGCGGAAATACCAGCAACCAGCAACTTCAGCCTTCCAAAATTCCATTTCGATCCGTTAACCTCCCGGAATCCACCCGAGGCCGCCGGAACCTCAATCAAAACTACCAACCAATCCCAAAATACATTACGGACTTGCTCGAGGCTTCAAATCATATCAAACAACGCTAAATCCATGAATTACACCCCGATTCAAGCTTTATGAACTTTGCACTTTCCAACTTCTATTTTCGATGTTTAAACCTATCAAATCACGTCCGATTGACCTCAAATTTTGCACACAAATCATATTTGAAATTACGGACCTGCTCCAACTTTTGGAATTGGATTCCGACCCCGATATCAAAAAGTCAACCTCCGGTCAAACTTCTCAAAAACCTTCAAATTTCTATCTTTAGCCAAATGGCTCCAAAATGGTCTACGGACCTCCGAATTCACTTCCGATCGCGCTCCCAATTCTAGAATTACCATACGGAGCTACTCCCAGTCTTGGAATTCCAAACGGACATTGATAACACTGAAATGCACTTCAAACCAAATTTATAAAATTTCTTCCAAAATGCCAACTTCCACAATAGATGCCAAAATGCTCCCGGGTCATCCAAAACCTGATCCGGGCGTACGCCCGAGTCCGAAATCATCATACGAACCTGCTGGAAACTTCAGATCCTGATTCCGAAGTCGTTTACTCAAAATTCCAATCCTAGTTCATTCTTTCGGCTTTAAGCTTCCAAAATAAGAATTCTCCTTCTAAATTAACTCTGGAATTCCCGAAATTCAATTCCGACCACACGTGCAAGTCACAATACCTGAAATGAAGCTGCACATGGCCTTAGACTGCTGAATGGCGTGCTAGGGCTCAAAACGACCGGTCAGGTCGTTACATTCTCTCCCACTTAAACATATGTTCGTCTTCAAACATGCTGAGAACTGCACTGGAGTGGTCTGAAATCGCTGTTTAACTTCTCATGCACCTTCCCGTGCTACCACAATTCAGTTAGCTCGATCAGTTCTGAAGATATTCTCTTTTATTCAAGCAGATATGCCTCAAAGTCCAATTCTAACATCCGAAACTAAATGCTAGGCCTATTTCCAACATAATATCACCATATCAATCACTATACACTGTACTCAAACACGACAGCATAACATTGCTGAGTTCACACTTTGCGTTACTTACTCATAGGACCACAATGACCCTTCTGATCGAATTACTCGAAATTCCACGAATCTGATGCTCCCATTGCACCTCATGACCTATATGGGTCTTGTTCCAACTTTTACAATACCGACACGATGGAAGAGATGTGCCGAAATTCATAACCAACTGTTGAATCAACAAATCATTGGGTCTATACCCCTGACAAGAGTCATTGCCTCTTCCTGAACCATCTAATGGTCTTAGCTTCTTAATACACTTCATATAATCAAGTTGCACTGGTCCTAAATCCAAAAATCTCGTCTCACCCAATACGAACTGCTCAGGCTATAAGCCACCTCAGTCACAATCAAAAGTCCCATATGATGCTATCATGTGCCAATAGGCTACCAATTAGAACGTGATACAGAAGGAAACGAACTCTGAAAAGGAGATCTAATTACCCCGCTCGAGGATCATACATGCGATGCGGGCTCACAGCTAGAACGAGTTCTCCTCGAAAAATGGGAAACAGAACACATAAGGGCAAGTAGGGGAACTATACTGAACATCACGCTGTTGCGGCGCGCAACCCGATCCGAACAACATAACCATGGCGGCGTGCCACCTGATCCAAATAACATACCCATGGCGGCGTGCCAACCGATCCACACATAGAACTCACATATGGAGATATACATCGAGCTAAATTTCCCATTACCACAAGATATCGAATTTGGTCACAAGCACGCTAAGTGCGTAATACCATCCCTAAGGGGACATATAGCGCCATAAGCTATGAAACTCAAGCACAACCGAGGTGCGATATATAATCTGAATTCCAAGAGCCATTTTGCTCATAATACGACATTTCCACGCGGGTCCTCAACACATACACAATTTCTCAGGCCGTCCACAACTCACACGGCGCAATGCATCACTACATGAAACATCTGACAACGAGATAACACCCTGACTACTCCATAAGAAACGCGTTACTGAAATGAACACAACTGGCCTGACATAGAGTCCATATTCGCATTTAAACCCATCCACTGACCTCTAGTCGATCCTGATCACATCAAACTAAGCCAATAACCTTTCAAAGGTCCATACTAATTTCCTCTCCTCATAACACACAAGAACCATCGTCATAACCGGAGCAACCTCCTCAGTTCATAACCCAATAAACAAAGTGCCCTCCAGGCCTAAATTCTCAAATTAATGATATTACCACAATCCTCATACTTGGTTTAAATGTTTAGTTAATCAAGTGACTACCTGTCACACTTATACAAGCTTCACATGGGACACGCTCCCAGAATCTTCTGAAATAAATAATGGGTCCGCTCATCCAAACCATAGGCCGCACTAATGCTGAAAAGGGATCAGAATCATTGACCATAATACAATCCCCCTTTACAAAACACCGATCTCAGGTGACACTGAAGACAATCCCAACTTACTTCAAACAGCGAAACTCCTTTCCTGCTCATCGGAGCTTGCGACATCTTTGTTCACATCGAACTGCAACTTTGATTCTCCTTTCAAATTTCATATTACTCGCTGCACCTAACGTGCCAACATACGATAGAACACGACTTTCATCGTAACTCCGAAATCATTAATATTTTACACTTCATCATGTAAGAACTTTTCACTTAACTCACTTCAGGAGAATCATAGCAACACACAGACAAATTACCATAACCGTAGGATATGCAAATATCTAAGTAGTGGTCCAAGCCACCATGGCCCTTCCCGAATCCCCTTCCACTTAACAAGCCATAACAGAAGAATGCTTCCGAATAACATCAATGACAGCAGCCGACAAACCTCACTCGTACCGCCACAAATCATACGCATAACTCGATCATGCTGAATGAACTGATTACGGACCCCAACATACCAAATTCAACTATGTCTAATCAATCCCTTTCCTTCCAATTTATCCTTGATTTCCTTGGAAATAATACTAACTCTCTTCAACACATAACATACTCCCTCTACACTCACCCTGAGTGTCCTTGAGTCACGAGACCATGCTGTCTCAAATCCCACGGACCATTTCATATTTCTCAAATGCTACACCACAAGTCAAAATATCATAGAACATTCTGGGCACCTTTTCATGAGTTATTACAAATCTTGATCCTTAACTGTACTCATAGGCTTGAAATCATTGGGCACCACGCTTTATCCCTTAGGATCTACCAGGACCATTGCTGAGAGCCACCCTTTCTGACTTGGTCCCAAATATAATCAACTCCATGAATCTTCTAGCACATTAATACCCTCTCAACGAAGCACCTGGCAGAACCACTTCCCTTTAAACCCGCTTCTATACAAGGCATAAATTCTAAATCCTTTCCCAAGTTCGAACATGAGCCCATAAGGCTAACCGTAGCACATCTTTAATAATTCCACTGCTCAAATTACTACTTATGGTACTTTTTCGCGGCTGAGATAACCCCTCAGTATGCTAATAACTAGAAACTTCACAAGTAGTTAACCATGCAACCCAATCATAAGCGGTGGGACTCTCCCACTTAGCTTGAAATCATTATTACAAAACTCTGGAGTTCATCAGGACTCTTAATCTCTTATTGATATAACTTTGCGCAATAAATCGCCAGCATTCCCGATATCTCACCGTAGAACCCAATTTGATACTCTAAATCATTAACAACATTCACACAACTGTTCCTTTTGCTTCATTACCCGTAGAACTCTTCACAGAAGCCTCGCCAACCACGCGACCACTAAACTGCTCACAAGAAATGACCCTCCTGAGCCCAAGCTCTCTCTCCCCAGCTGTACAAGTCCATTTACCCCCCGTGGGCATCCACTAAATGTGCGACAACATCCTCCCACTTCAAAGTCATACTACATCTTTCTTCATTTCAAGCAGCTCCTTTCCGTCATACAAAATCTCCTGCCGCATAACAACCCCATGCTTCAAATTAACTCTATAGACTTCCATTGCCCGTTGCTAAGATCCCAGATCCTTCCAAACTATCCTTAGGCGCGTAGTCATCCTACTACTAGGCCCTATACCACTCTACCACTCTCCCACTTTAGGCAAACTCACTCCTTCAATCAACTGTTCGTCCTGCGCTCTATAAGCCTGGCCCTTTAGAAGTTTAAAACTCCGCTTGACACTTCCCATAGGTCTTTCTCATCTCTTGCTGCTCGGTTGTTGCCTTAATAAAATTCATCTTCATAGAACTTGAACCCACAAATCGCTACTGACTTAAACCCTTCCAAAGGTCATCTTTATCGAATCGTCAACGTTTACACAACTGATTCAATCTGGAACCACCGCACCCAGCGATATCTGATAGTTATATCTCTAATACTATTTCAGAATATCTTCCCAAAGGCGAATTGTAGCAGATAACACTGACAAACTTAAAGCGTTCAATTAGGACAAAATCACCCCTATATAGAGGAGAACTCCACTACGCTTGCAATTACCACGTTTCATTACTTCCGCCAGTCCCTATCTGGCCATCCTTAGTTCGATTGACTTTCTCCTTCCGGAAATAAAATGCTGAATCCCTTTGATTAGATACAGAGTAAACCTCCCTTCAATTCATTCACTGCCCTGACACGTGGGCAATCACCCTACCATCATAACAACACTGCGGAATAATCTCTCATAAGCATTATGGAAACCTGTGCCTAGCCTTAAGGCTCTTAGAAGTTATATTACTGAGCTGAACAATAGAATATCCTTCCATAAGGCGACTATAATAGTCCAACAACTATACCGGGAGAATCATCCCGCACCACATTTGTAGTGCCATTAAAATCCTTCAATTTTTGATTTATAACAAGCGCCCGCTTAATATTGAGTAGGAAGAAATCAAAGGCATAAGACTCAAAGGAATTGAACTGCACGATAAGGAAATCAAGAAGGACTCCTAACAGCCTGTAATCTCCCGAGGATAAGTATAGACATTTCTGTACCGATTCACAAGACTGTACTAGACTTGCTCATGACTCGTGAGACCAACGGGAACCTAGTGCTCTGATACCATGTTGTCACGACCCAAAATCCACTAAGGGTCGTGGTGGTTCCGGACACCTCTGTCAGGCAAGCCAACAAAATTATCAATTAAATCCTCTTTTAATACTTTTGAAAATCTAAGGTTTTTCCTTCCATTTTTCATAAATAAAAGATCACTACTTGAATTCAAATTTAAATAATAACAATTAGTACAATCCTTCGAAAACCATCCCAGAAATGCGGTGTCAAAAGAACATGAGAAACTATCGATAAGGAAAGTAAAATACAACATCCGTCCAAAATACAGTGGAAAGGGAATAAAAAAAATAAAAATGCTGAAAGGAACTACACTAGCTGCGGGTCATCTCGAACAATGCAGCTCACCTAGTCCCAGAGTCATCCATGCTGCTACGCCTAGTAAGCTGCTATAGGTAAATATGCTTGTGCAATAAAAATGCTCAGAAGTGTAGTATGAGTACGTAATCAACGTGTACTCAATGAGTATCCCGCCTAATCTCAAAGAAGTATAGACAAGATGGCCAACTTCGACACTCACTAGGGGTCAATAAACAATATTCTAGAAATGCGAGGAAAATCATGGTTTTATATAGTATTTCAAATTTGCGAAGCCAGAAAATAGGTGGACACCTTCAACAATTTATCAAGGGTTTCCCAGGTTTATTCTTTATTATATTATCAATTTATATCAATGCACGAAAGGCCAATTCACAAATTAAAAATTCTCAAGCGACAAATAACATGCGCAAATCACATCGAGGCGACGGCCCGATCCAACAGGAATGTAAACTGTGTACTGCCGAGGGTCGAGCGGCCCGAAACACTAGATGCATCTATTTAATCTACCGAGGCATTCGGTCTGTTCCATAAATAAACACATACCCTGCTCGCGAATCATGCATGCGACGCAGGTACACATAAAATACATGCTCAAGTAGCCAATTAAGAATTTATCGGGGCTATTTATCCAAATAAGACAATTTTTCTTTTTAACAATTCAGGAAAAATGATGTTTAATCTCTTTTTAAATTCATTTACTAATCCAAGGTGATTTAGACAATTCAAGCTATCAATGGGTTGATAAATAATTCAAATATGACATGTTTTTGGGTCCTAGACTACCCGGACAACATCATAATAGTAGCTACGCACGGACTCTCATCACCTCGTGCGTATATAGACCCCACAAATAGGAGCACATAACCAATTTAACCCCACAAATAGGAGCACATAACCAATTTAACTCACATATGGGCTAAATTCCCCCTCACAAGATTAGAAAGGAGACTCACCTCGCTTCGAAGGCTCATAATCGGCATTCTACAGTCCTCCGAAGACTTGCACCAACGCACAATGCTCCAAAACTAGTCAATGATGATACAAATCCATTAATATATGCTCAATTAAACTTTACAACCTAATTTGTAACAATTCTAACCCCAAACAAAAAGTTGACGAAAATGCCCTTGGGCCCACGTGCCCGAAATCCAAAATTTCTCGAAGATAAGTTTACCCATGAACTCACAAACTCAAATATATGATTTTTCTCCTACTTCCATTCCCCAAATTGTGGCTAAATTACAAGAAAATAATTTTCTAGGTTTTCCACCAAAACCCCAATTTCTATACTAATTTTCATGCTCAAATCCATACATAATCAATGTATTTAACTCATAATAGGTGGGGATAACTTACCTTAACATTGATGACGAAAATCCCCTCCTGAAGCTCTCCAAAATCGCCCATACCAAGTGGAAAATGGGAGAGAAATCACCATCTCCCGATTTAAAATAACCTTCTGCCTCCAGGTACTTTCGCTTCTGCGAAAATATTCCCGCTTCCGTGGTCCCACTTTTGCGGAAAATGTTCCGCTTCTACGGTCCCTAGGCTCCTGCCCAATTCCACTTCGGCGGTTTTTCTTTTACGAAAAACCAGCCGCTTCTGCGGCTTCCACTGGGCCTCCCATTTTCGCTTCTGCGATAGGCCCACCGCTTTTGCGTATCCGCTTCTGCGAATTCCTAACCGGATAAGCGGTCCCTGCTCCCTTCACACCCAAACGCTTCTGCGGTTCCTTCCTCACTTCTGCGAGGCCACTTCTGCGGTCCCAATTCCGCAAAAGCAAAAATACCAGCAACCAGCAACTTCAGCCTTCCAAAATTCTATTTCGATTCGTTAACCTCCCGGAATCCACTCGAGGCCTCCGGGACCTCAACAAAAAATACCAACCAATCCTAAAACACATTACGAACCTTTTCAAGGCTTCAAATCATATCAAACAACGCTAAAACCATGAATTACACCTCGATTCAAGCTTTATGAACTTTGAACTTTCCAACTTCTATTTCCGATGTTTAAACCTATCAAATCACGTCCGATTGACCTCAAATTTTGCACACAAATAACATTTGACATTACGGACCTACTCCAACTTTTGGAATTGGATTCCGACTCCGATATCAAAAAGTCAACCTCCGGTCAAACTTCTCAAAAACCTTCAAATTTCTATCTTTAGCCAAATGGCTCCAAAATGACCTACGGACCTCCGAATTCACTTCCGATCGCGCTCCCAACTCCAGAATCACCATACGGAGCTATTCCCAGTCTCAGGATTCCAAACGGACATTGACAACACTGAAATGCACTTCAAACCAAACTTATGAAATTTCTTCCAAAATGCCAACTTCCACAATAGATGCAAAAATGCTCCCAGGTCATCCAAAACTTGATCCGGGCATACACCCGAGTTCGAAATTATTATACGAACCTGTTGGAACCTTCAAATCCCAATTCCAAGGTCGTTTACTCACAATTCCAATCCTAGTTCATTCTTTCAGCTTTAAGCTTCCAAAATAAGAATTCTCCTTCTAAATTAACTCTGGACTTCCCGAAATTCAATTCCAACCACACGTGTAAGTCACAATACCTGAAATGAAGCTTCTCATGGCCTCAGACTACTTAATGGAATGCTAGGGCTTAAAATGACCGGTCGGGTCATTACAATTGTATTCCTTGTATGCGAGGTGACGAGTGCGTGCTCAGATTTATTTGAGGAAAATTGCCCCTTTAGGCTCTTAGATCCTTGTAATCACCGAATATGAAGTTGATCTTGATACGATTGAGTTCCCTATTATTAGTTTCACCTCTACATGACTTACTTGGAATTTATTTGCCCTTTTGGGCTATTCTTGATGCCTAATTGACTTTTACTTGTTCAACTGTAGAAATTTACCCTTCTATAGTCACATTATCATTCCTAACTGCTTGTCTTTATTTGGAAAGCATCATTTATATCTCTCGTGTAAATAATTGGTCTTAATTGGGAAGGAGCTAGACATCCTATGTTTAGTTGATATTTTCTTAATCGTAATTATTTGATTCATGTTAACTTCCTTGTTGTTGAACCAAGTATTATGGAATCTTTGTTTCGTATTATTTCTCCCTTGTTGAGTTGTTCTTATTGCGCTTAGTATTTCTCTGTTAGGGTTATTCCTTATGAGTTAGTTATACCGTATTTTCGTGAACGGAATTCCTTGAGTTGATTCTTTTGCTTTGTTCTTATATATATTGTCATTTGTTATGTTGTACTTGAGATTGTGATGCACGAGGTTTTAGCCATGCGGTTATTGATATTGTGATGTACGAGGTTTCTACCGTGCGGTTGTTGCTACTGTGATGCATGAGGTTTCTGCCATGCAGTTGTTGTTTAAAGGTTGCACGAGGTCTTTGCCGTGCTATTTTTGTTATTGATGTTTTGCACATGCGGTGTAATAAGGCGGGATATTTTATATGCTTATATGTGGGTTGCGCATG
This sequence comes from Nicotiana glauca, assembly GCA_026770625.1. Taxonomy (NCBI): domain Eukaryota; kingdom Viridiplantae; phylum Streptophyta; class Magnoliopsida; order Solanales; family Solanaceae; genus Nicotiana; species Nicotiana glauca. Next base: position 100,441 of record MU695983.1, on the reverse strand, counting down.
TGGCGGAATAAGGTGGGGACATTGTTATGCACGTGTGACGAAATAAGGCGGTGCTTATTATATTATTAATTGCACACGTGGCGAAATAAGGTGGGCTATGTCAGGGATTGATTGTAAATAATTGTGACGACCTATGGATGCATTCCTATCCTGTTTGATATTATGATTGTGGGTTGCTTACCTGTAAGAACTTTGTCACTTGGAAGTTGTGAGGGAACAGTATGGGTGGTCTGTTCTCCTTTTCATGTTTACTTGTTGGTATAATTCTTGTTAAAAACACTTGCACAATCATACACATAGTTGGTCACTCCTATTAGAGGTTAATTCCTCGTGATTTTGCTAAGGGTGGAGGTATGTCCTCGTTTATCCATTTTATTTGTGAGAGTGGCCCTAGTTAGTCAGTTAATTGTCAGCATGACCATGAGATTGATGGGGCAGAGGATGCCAATTGTTAGATTTCTGATGCTGGGTCTTCGCGAGTTGTGGTTTGTCCGAGCCTTGGTGAGATTGTGGAAAGAGTTGAATAAGACCTTTGTGAACATCATCGTAGGATATGAGTTATTGACTTTTTTTTCCCTTGCTGTGCTGTGACCTTAGGATTTGGATTGTGATTCTGCCATAATTCCGTATCATCATTTATTATATTCTCGTTGTTGCTTGTTTTATTTTTCCCTTATTGTGAATTGTAGCATTCTTGGTCATTCATGCAGTCTTTACATATTTATATGTCATTACAATTATTCCTATGATTATACTGTTTATTGACCGTTAGGTGCCTTGACTGTTCCTCGTCCCTACTCCACCGAGGTTAGTCTTGATACTTACCGGACACTGCCATGGTGTGCTCATGCTACTCTTCTGCACATTTTTGTTGTGTAGATACAGGTACTCCCACTCAATTCTGTCAGCCTTGGAATGAGGCGTATCAGTAGAGACTTCGAGCTATATCTGCTACGTTCACAGATCAAGGAGTCCCTTTACAACTTTCTATAATAAGTATAGCTCTTTCAATATTTTTTCCTTTTTATAGTTATTCTTGAGTCAGAGCCTCTTATGTATCCCTTAGCTTATGATTTGTGAGTTTTGGGGTTTTGGGAGTTTGTTAGATTCAAGAATTATTGTGGTATGTGCCGAGCGACACCTTAAACACTATTTATTTTACCGGTTCAATTTTATTTATTTTCTTCCGCAATTATGGTTTATCTTCCGCATTGTTAGGCTTACCTAGTCATAGGGACTAGGTGCCGTCACGACATGTTCACGGAAGACGAACTGGGGTCGTGACAAGTTGGTATCAGAGCTCTTGGTTCATAAGAGTCACAGATCACAAGCCTATTTATTAGAGTCTCGTGGATCGGTACGGATACGTCTGTACTTATTTGCGAAAGGCTATGTAACCGTTAGGAAAGTTCCCCTTCATTTGATTTCCCTGTCGTGCCAGATTTTTGACATTCACCATCCTAAATCTATGTCTTCTACTCTCTCATAGATGGTGAGGACACGTATTACCCGAGGTGATCAAGCACCTGCGCCCTCTACTGCAGTCGTCGGAGGTCGGGGCCGGGGTAGAGTTCGAGGACGCGTACGTGGTGTAGCAAGAGCACCTACGCAAGCTGCCGCCGAGGTACCACTAGTAGATCCAGCTGGAGTCCAGGCACCTGACACGCCTACTGCTACTACCACTCCAGCCCTTCAGGAGACCTTGGCACAGTTCATGAGTATGTACACCACTTTGGCTCAGGCAGGATTGCTTCCCCTTGCTGCAGCCACATCCCAGGCCGGGGGAGGAGCACAGACTCCCGCTGCCCGCACTCTTAAGCAGTGAGCATATGCTGAGCAGGTCCCAAATATTATTCCTCCGCCGCCTGCGGCACCAGGCAGCGGCTTCCGAGCAGGAGCAGATGAGACTAGAGAGGTTCAAGAAGTATGATCCTCTGGTGTTCAGTAGATTAGCATAAGATGATGCCATGGGGTTTCTTGATGAGTGTTACCTCATTCTCCATACTATGGGTATCTCTGGATCAAGCGAGGTTTCTTGCACTACTTTCCAGCTTCGAGGAGCCGCCTATAATTGGTGGCGCACCTATGAGTTAGACAATCCAGACGAGGTAGCTTCGCTGACATGGACCCAGTTTTCAAATATGTTCCTGAGAGAGTTTGTTCCTCAGAGCCTTAGGGATACATGGAGTGCGGAGTTTGAACATTTGCGCTAGGGTGTTATGATCGTCTCGGCGTATGTTGTCCATTACACCAGTTTGGCTAGACATGCCTCAGCCTTGGTTTCTACGGTTCGCGAGAAGGTTCGCCTGTTCATTAAGGGACTTATTCCCAGCATCAAGTCTAGTATGACTCATGAGTTGGAGATGGATATTCTGTATCAGCAGGTGGTGAACATTTCTAGGAGGATAGAGGGTATGCATGCTAGAGAGAGAGATGGCAGACGGGGTTATGAGAGAGAGAGCAAACGAGATTAGGAGAGAAAGTTTGAGGAGGCGAGGAGGCCTCATACACAGGTGAGATATACTAGTCCTTATTTTGGAGGCATGGTGCATCATAGTAGAGGTTTTGCGGGTCGGCCAGTTCAGTTTGCGCGTCAGGCTATGCATGGTGATTCAGGTGTTAATGGGTCTCGGAGTACCCGTATCGCACAGTTCCCACCGCCTCGTCAGTAGAGAGGGTGCTTTGAGTATGGAGATACTAGCCACATGATGAGAGATTGTCCTAGACTTAAGACCAGTGTATCCCAGCGAGGTATTCAGGCATGTAGAGGTTGCCCAAGAGGGGGAGGCCCGGCTCGTTGATGTGTTTTATATAGTAGGCTTGAGGTCGGTGTGCCAGTTGAATGTCATTCAGGTACGGATTTGGTTTGTTGTAGAGGGGCACTATTTTTAGTTCATCAGAGTTTGCTTATCAGGGTGAGTTCCCTTGTTTGTTGTTCCATTCATGAGTGCGTTTCATGATTTGTACTTTGTTTACGTGATTATTCTGTTGGGAGGTTCTATGAGTGATAGCCATATTTATCATCCGTTTTTAGCTGTTGTCGAGAGTTATGAGGCTAGCAGTAAATTCATGTTATCTGTTTCGGTAAGTTCGATGTGATCTCTGAGTATTCTTCGTTACGAGTTGTGATTTCTATGCTCCACCGGTGTGGGAGTCAGTCTGTATTGTAATTTTTAGACGGAATTGATCTAGTGAGAGTCTCTATATGGGTTGATGTGTGCCCTACTTGTGATTCAGTAATGAGGGCAGGACCCTCGTGATTTTAGGTGATTTGATATGTTGAGACCGGGTTATGTACTACGGTGAGAAGTTATATCAGTATAATATCATTGTGAGTCTTTTATATGATTTCTTTCTTTCTTGTTAGATGTTTTGTCGATTTGTGTTTTAGAAGGATCTGTGCTAGTTTGATTTGTTTGTTAGATTCCCTTACGTGTTTCCTTTCTCATATTCAGTCATTTCCGTTCTATGCTTCTTGAGCTTTAGCTTATGGGGTGTGTACCCGTTGGTATTGGCTGAGACTTGGTTGTTTGGGTGTTTTTTATGCGGAATTCATGATAATTGTATCATCGCTAGTATTGTGGAGGTTTGAAAAGAGTTCCTGTTGGATATGAGGCTTATGGCCAGTACGGATTTGATCTCAGGCAAGTATTGCCATCAAAAATGTTATTGTGGGCCTATGTGTGATGTGTCATGTTGTGTGGTTGTACCCTGTGTGTGTTGACATGTATTGAAATAACTAGTTGAGACTGATACCGGATATGGATTCAGGATCGGGTCTTTTGGAAACGGATGAAAGGTGAGAATTCTGGCTTGAAGGCCTATTGGTATTGCTAGAAAGGTTAAATTTCAGTTGAGATGGTGTCGTCAGGCTTAAGTGGATTGGGGTGACATGGGATCACCCGCGTTTGTATGTTGGAAGTGCGCACTCAATGACTTGAGGACTTCAGGTATGTTCTCTATGCTCGTTCGAGGATGAACGAATGTTTAAGTGTGGGAGGATGTAACGACCCGATCGGTCATTTTTAGAATTCACACCCCGAACCCCTATTAACTACTTCCCCTAAGTTCATGTCTGCTATTTTGGTTTGTCGGGACGTTCGGTGTTAGGTTTTTAGGAGAGTTTTGGTACACTTAGTCCCTAAATGAGAGCTTAAGTGTTGGAAAGTGGTATGTTGTCGAGACAGTGTGAAGAAGACCTCGGAATGGGAATCTGATGGTTAAGCTAGCTCCGTTAGCTGATTTCGGGGTTGGGAGCGTGTTCGGAATGTGTTTTGGAGGTCCGTAGCTAATTTAGGCTTGAAATGCCGAAATTTGAATTTTTAAAGTTCCGGTCCGATAGTGGGATTTTGATTCGAGGGTCAGAATGGAATTTTGGAAGTTGCAATAGCTCTGTCTTGGAATTTGGGATGTGTGTGCAAAATTTTAGGTCATTCAGACGTGGTTTGGTTAGGTTTTGATCGAAAGCGTATTTTGAAGATTTAGAAGTTCATAAGCTTGATTTTTGGTTTGATATGTCATTTCGATGTTGTTTTATGTGATTTGAAACTTCGAGCAAGATTGTGTTAGGTTATATGACTTGTGTGTGTGATTTGATAGGGGTCCCGGGAGCCTCGGATGTATTTCGGATGGGCTACAAGTCATTTTTCCCTATGTTTGAATTGCAGTTCTGCTATCTGGTATTTCCTTCTATGCGATCGCATTGATTGTCCGCGATCTCATAGCACAAATTTGGGCATCAATATTTTCCTTCTATATGATCGCATTTCTTGTCCGCGATCGCATAGCACAATTTGGGCATCAATATTTTCCTTCTATGCGATCGCATTGCTTGTCCGCGATCGCATAGCACAAATTTTGGGCAGCATTATTTCCTTCTATGCGATCACATTGATTTGCCCGCAATAGCATAGCACAAATTTGGCATCAATATTTTTCCTTCTATGCGATCTCATTGTTTGTCCCGCGATCGCATAGCACAAATCACTGGGCAGACAGAATTAAGTCCCAAATTCGAGGGTTTTATCATTTTTATCACATTTTGACTTCTAGAGCTCGGCTCTTGGCGATTTTTGAAGGGATTTTCACCTGGGGGACTTGGGTAAGTGCTTCTCACTCGATTTAGACCAATTTCCATGAATATCCTCTTAATTTCATCTTTTAATTTTAGATTTTTAATGAAAAATAGGTAGAATTTCATAGACCGAATTATCGAGTTTTGAGGGGGTGTATGACCTCCAATTTGGGATATTTTTATATGGTTAGACTCGTGAGAGTACGAGGGTTCTGGAAATGTAAAATTTATCTGATTCTGAGACATTCGTCTGTGGGGCATTTTGGTCATTTTACCTAAATTTGCCTTTTAGCTTTAAATTAAATAGTAGAATTTGTTGCTTTAGATGTTGTTTACAATGTGTGATTTAATTGAATAGATTTGGGCCATTTGGAGTCGAGTACTCGTGGCAAGAACGTGGTTGCTAGTGGATTTTGGCCGGTTCAAGGTAAGTATCTTGCCTAACCTTGTGTGGGGGACTTTTCCTTAGGATTTGAGTCATCTTTGTTGATTGTATTCCTTGTACGCGAGGTGACGAGTGCGTGCTCAGATTTATTTGTGGAAAATTTCCCCTTTAGGCTCTTAGATCCTTGTAATCACCGAATATGAAATTGTTCTTGATACGATTGAGTTCCCTGTTATTAGTTTCACCTCTATATGACTTACTTGGTATTTATTTGCCCTTTTGGGTTGTTCTTGATGCCTAATTGACTTTTACTTGTTCAACTGTAGACATTTATCCTTCTATAGTCATATTATCATTCCTAACTGCTTGTCTTTATTTAGAAAGCATAATTTCTATCTCTCATGTAAATAATTGGTCTTAATTGGGAAGGAGTTAGACATCCTATGTTTCGTTGATATTTTCTTAATTGTAATTATTTGATTCATGTTAACTTCCTTGTTGTTGAACCGAGTATTATGGAATCGTTGTTACGCATTATTTCTCCCTTGTTGAGTTGTTCTTATTGCGCCTAGTATTTCTCTGTTACGGTTATTCCTTATGAGTTAGTTATACCATATTTTGGTGAATGGAATTTCTTGAGTTGATTCTCTTGCTTTGTTCCTATATATATTTTCATTTGTTTTGTTGTACTTGAGATTGTGATGCACGAGGTTTCTTCCGTGCGGTTGTTGATATTGTGATGCACGAGGTTTTTACCGTGCGGTTATTGATATTGTGATGCACGAGATTTCTGCCGTGCAGTTGTTGATATTGTGATGCATGAGGTTTTTGCCGTGTGGTTGTTGCTACTATGATGTAAGAGGTTTCTGCCGTGCAATTGTTGTTGAAAGGTTGCACGAGGTCTTTGCCGTGCTATTGTTGTTATTGACGTTTTGCACATGCGGCGTAATAAGGCAGGATATGTTATATGCTTATATGTGGGTTGCGCATGTGGTGGAATAAGGTGGGGACATTTTTATGCACGTGTGGCGAAATAAGGCGATGTTTATTATATTATTAATTGCACAGGTAGCGAAATAAGGTGGGCTATGTCAGGGATTGATTGTAAAAAATTGTGACGGCTTGTGGAGGCATTCCTATCCTGTTTGATATGGTGATTGTGGGTTGCTTACCTGTACGAACTTTGTCACTTGGAAGTTGTGAGGGAACAGTACGGGCGGTCCGTTCTCCTTTTCATGTTTACTTGTTGGTATAATTCTTGTTAAAAACACTTGCACAAGCATACACGTAGTTGGTCAGTCCTATTAGGGGTGAATTCCTCCTGATTTTGCTAAGGGTGGAGGTACGCCCTCGTTTATCCATTTTATTTGTGAGATGGCCCTATTTAGCCAGTTAGTTGTCAGCATGACCATGAGATTGATGGGGCACGGGATGTCAATTGTTAGATTTCTGATGCTGGGTCTTCGCGAGTTGTGGTTTGTCCGAGACTTGGTGAGATTGTGGAAAGAGTTGAATAAGAACTTTGTGTACATCATCGTAGGATATGAGTTATTGACTTGTGTTCCCCTTGCCGTGCTGTGACCTTAGGATTTAGATTGTGATTCTGCCATCATTCTGTATCATCATTTATTATATTCTCGTTGTTACTTGTTGTATTTTTCCCTTATTGTGAATTGTAGCATTCTTGGTCATTCATGTAGTCTTTACATATTTATATGTCGTTACAATTATTCCTATGATTATACTATTTAATAATCGGTAGGTGCCTTGACTGTTCCTCGTCACCACTCCACCGAGGTTAGCCTTGATACTTAATGGGCACCGCCGTGGTATGCTCATGCTACTCTTCTGCACATTTTTTTGTGCAGATACAGGTACTCCCACTCAGTTCTGTCATCCTTGGAAGGAGGCGTATTGGTAGAGACTTCGAGGTATATCTGCTACGTCCGCAGACCGAGGAGTCCCTTTCTAGCTTTCTGTAATAAGTATTGCTCTTTCAGTATTTTTCCTTTGTATAGATATTCTTGAGTCAGAGCCTCTTATGTATCCCTTAGCTTGTGATTTGTGAGTTTTCGGGTTTTGGGAGTTTGTTAGCTTCGAGAATTGTTGTGGTATGTGCCGAGCGGCACCTTAAACACTGTTTATTTTACCAATTCAATTTTATTTATTTTCTTCCGCAATTATGGTTTATCTTCCACATTGTTAGGCTTACCTAGTCATAGGGACTAGGTGCCATCACGACATGTTCACGGAGGGCGAACTGAGGTCGTGACACATTCGAAGCTTTTTGGCTTCCTTTTTGTCTTATTGGAGTACTCTCTCCTACAAATATGTTATAATACGATTGCGCCAGTCCCAAGTCAAATTTACAGAGTGTACCTCAAGTTGGTCTATTGATGAGTGGAGGAGGGTGTCCACATTTTCCTTTATGATATTGCTAACTTGGCGAGGCCGTCTGCCTCGATGTTTTGTGCTCGAGGTATCTGATCGAGTCGATATTCGTCAAAATTTTGTAGCAGTTTATGAATTTCTGCCTGGTACCTTTGTAACATCTGCTCTTTAATTTGGAAAGTCCCCGTAACTTGGTTGATAACGAGTTGTGAGTCGCATTTGAGGACGACTCGTCGTGCTCCATATTTGAGAGCTAGCTTTAATCGTGCAATTATGGTCTCATACTTTACCTCAATCTTAGTCATATCGGGGCACCTTATTGATTGGCTGATGACTTCGCCTGCTGGGACCTCGAGTACGAGTCCCAATCCAGATCCTGACACGTTGGATGCCTCGTCGATGTATAGGACCCATAGGTCGGGTAGATTGGGCAAGGTACGGGAAGTTTCTTGCTCGACCTCAGTCATTATTTTGGCACTAAAATCGGCGACAAAGTCGGCGAGTACTTGCGATTTATCGCTGTGCGCGGTTAATATGTTATATCGTGCTTTCTTAATTCTATGGGCCACTTGGACAATCTCCCCGATAGTTCGGGTTTATGCATGATGCTTCTTTAGGGAAAGGTCGTTACCACCGATATGGGGTGACATTGAAAATAGGGTCTAAGCTTTCATGAAGCTATAACCAACGCCAAGGCCAATTTTTTGAGGTGAGGGTACCTCGTTTCGGCATCGACCAGAGTTTTGCTAATATAATAGATTTGAGATTGCGTACCTTTATCTTCACGGACAATATTGCGCTTACTGCGACCTCTGATATGGCCAAGTATATCATGAGGCATTCGCCGGGTTCTGCTTTGGCGAGCAGTAGGGGCGAGGACAAGTACGCCTTTAATTCTCATAGGGCCTCGATGCATTCTGCGTTCCACTGGAGCCCGTTTTCCTTTTTGAGCACGTTGAAGAATTTTTGCACCTCGATAGGGCAGCTCTGTGGCTTGCCAATTTTTGCACCTGTTTCTTGCTGGTTAACACTTCAGGTATTCCCTCGATGACCTTGATTTGGCCTCTTTGTGACACTAAAAAACTGAGGAACTTTCTGAAGTTACGCCGAAGGCACATATTTTGAGGTTCAGCTTCATTCTGTGTTGCCTTAGTATACCGAAGGTTTCTTTCAGGTGGTCGATGTGGTCTTCCTTCCTTTTTTATTTGACAAACATGTCGTCTATATAAACTTCCATTGTTTTGCCGAGTTGGTCTTGAACATCTTGGTTACCAATCTTTGATAAGTCGCCCCCGGGTTCTTTAACCTAAATGGCATGACTCAGTAACAATACGCTCCTTGATGGGTGATGAAAGTAGTCTTTTCCTGGTCCTCTTCCTCCATAAAGATTTGGTTGTAACCTAAGTAAATATCCAAGAAGCTCAACAACTCGTGCCTTGTTGTTGCGTCAATGAGCTAATCGATATGAGGCAACAGAAAGGAGTTTTTCCGGCAGTCCTTGTTCAGGTTCGTAAAATCCACGCACATCTGCCACTTCCCGTTTTTCTTTTTCACCATGACTACATTGGCGACCCATTGAGGGTATTTTGATTCCCGGATGGAGTCGTTAGCGAGTAGTTTATCCACTTCTTCGCTGACGGCCTCGTTGATTGTAATTGAATTTTCTTCTTACTTGTCGCACTGGAGGGTAGAGGGGATTGACGTTCAACTTGTGTGTGGCAACGTCTTTCGAGATACCTGGCATATCTGCGTGGGAAAAGGCAAATAGGTAGGCATTATTAATTAAAAACTTATGAAATTTACTTGGCTCGGAGAGTTTATGGCCTAGATAAGCCTTTTTGCTTCTTAGTTGCTGTCTAATTGGATGGGATCAAGATCTTCTATCGTTGATCCTGCGACTTCCACGACGTCGGGGTCCTTGATAACGTCTTTTTGATCGTTGAGTTCTGACCCCGACTTTGATAATTGCTATGCTTCTGAGTTTGTTCCTTTTAGTTGTTGAGTGAATGTACAATCTTGGGCGATGCGATAGCATTATTAGGCTATGCGCTATTCGCCTAGGATGCTGAATATCCCCCACAGAGTAGGGAACTTGATTACTTGATACAAGCGTGTATCCATGATCGTCCTATGATAGTATTGTAAACTGTGTCCTGGCTTATAACATGGAACATTGTTTCTAGGGTGACACCCCCAGCCAGTATGGGCAGCATTGTTTCTCTTGAGGTTCGCTCGACTGCATTATTAAAACCTGTTAGTGTTATGCAGCGAGATACTCTCTTGTCCTCGAGTTGCATTTGTGCAAGAACTCAAGGGTGAATAATACACGCGTCGCTTCTGTCGTCTACCATTATTCTTTTTACATTAGTATCTGAAATATGTAAAGTAATGACAAGACATTTGAGTGAGGAAAAGTCAAACCTTTGGTATCTGACTTATTGAAGATGATACTTTCTCCGAGGTCATCACACTGTTTGTGGGTGATTGATCGCTTCAGTTTGTGTGTTGTGGTAAACTTTACGTGGTTGATTGCTGCTTCGTCGCCTCCACCGATGATCATTTGAGTGGTGCGGGGAGGGGAGGGAGGCTTTGGTGGGCATTGATGTTGTTCTCTTTCGGAGCCGAAATTGGCTCTTCCTTGATCGCTCATCAACTCCTTTAGGTTCCCTTGATGGATCATGTTCACTATCTCTTGCCGTAGGGATATGCAGTCCTTAGTTTTATGACCTTGCTTATGATGAAATTTACAGAGGATGTTTGAATTTTGGGTACTGGGGGTCAGATTTCATCTTTTTTGGCCACCTCACCTTCGGGTCAAGTTTCTCTAGTGCGTACACTATCTCTGAAGGGGAAATACAAAAATTGTGAGCAGATAAGAGTAGAGGCATACCTCTTTCGTTCCATTGAATCCCGGTATGCGGCCTGGACGATCCTTCCGCATGGCGAGGAGATGGTAGGACAACTGTTCTGACATAAGGTTGGTGCCTGTCTAGGTTGAGGCGTGGACCCAACTGATCTCTTCGACCATCACTATGACGGTCTTTCCTCGGCTCTGTTTAGACCGATGTTAACCGTTGTATTGGGCCATTAGGTCGTACTCGTTTGCTCTCACCTCGACGCAGTAGGCGTTGTGAATTTCTTCCCAAGTGGCGGGAGGGTATTTCATGAGTCTGCTTAATAGAGTTCTTGACACTCTTGACCCATTCCTGTTCAACCCATTCTGGAAAGCTGCCACCGCCATCCCTTCCGATACATTTGGTAAGCTCATTGTTACTCTGTTAAACCTAGCTAAAAAGTCCCTGAGTTCCTTGCCAGGCGATTGCTTAACGACGAATATATCATATACCCTAGCTTCCGCCTTCTTATCCCCGGCGTGCGCGGTAACGAACTTGTTGGCCATTTCCTCGAACATTGTTATAGATCGTGCTGTTAATTGTGAGTACCAGGTTAAGGCTCCCACGGTTAAGGTTTTGCTGAACTTTTTAGTAACACTGATAGTACTTGCTCCTTTGAGAGATCGTTACCCTTTACTGCTGTAACGTAGTGAATGATGTGATCTTCGGGATCCGTCATGCCGTCATATATCTTCAAATATGGTGTCATCTTGAAGGTTTTGGATATGGCATGTGGGGATGCCTCCTCGCTATAAGGTTTTGGTAGTAGTTTTGGGGTGCCCGGTATTTTATCGATCCTTTCTTGATGTTCCCTCATCTGGTCGCGGAGTTCTTTGTTCTTATTTTCCATTTTTTCTATTTTCTTTAGAATGGCTGCAAGTGCATCGTTACATGAATCAACAACGATGTGAGTATTACCTGTTGGGGGAGCGGGTTGCTCGTCGGCGATTGTTGTGATAGCCGTTTGTGTGACGTCTCTATTCGCCTGTTAAGCGGGTTTGTCGAGTATGTTATTTAGAGTGCTTGTCAGCCATTCTTCCAGTAATTTTTTCGCTGGTGGTGCTTCCTCAGCTGTGGACGTGCAAACTCCCCTTTCGCGTGAAGCGCTTACACTTCCATGAGGGGGAGGTGAATCACTCTGCCTGGGTGTACCACTCGGCATCACATTCTCCTTGTCTCCTCTGTCATCCTCGTGATGGTGTTTAAGATGTTGGTAGTGACACCCACTATTGCTTTCTGTCTTTCATCTCCTTTCCCTGCCATTGTTAGTTTGTGCAGATGAGAAAAAGATTGTCCTTCTTTATGATCTAGAAGAAACTAAAAATTTTAACTAAAAAACTCCCCACATACGGCGCCAAATTGTTTGACCAAAAAGTGTTAAGCCTTTTGTTAAACTAATTAATGATGAAATGAAGGATGAATCTTAGTTAAATATAATAAATTCTAGATCAAATATTGTAGGATATTGGTAATATGAACAGCGTTTGAGAGCATTAAATAGCAGATTTGTACTCAGTGATTACCAATAAATATTGTAACATGACCATGCAATAAAATGTAGATAATGACAATAAATATAATAAGAAAGAATCTACCACCCAATTATTATATGATTCGGATGATTCTTTCTCCTGACAACAACGTGTAAAGATGAGCAGTGAAGATAGATAAGGAATCTTTAGATCTTGTGAACAAAGATTAAACGACGTGTACTTGAATAAGATAATCAGCGAACAACATAACTTTTGTATATTCTCTATAGTCAACCTTTTACAATGTGCTCTTATCAGAAGAATGAAGAAGATCCCCATTTTATTCTCTATCTCTTCCTATTTATAAGGGATATTTCCAAGAAACTTTAAAAAGTACAAAATAAGGAATATCCAAAGGAATATTTCTTGTGTCCATTTTTAAATCTATCATACTGTCATTTCTTCTCCAGTTGCTCGTCCTTGACAATAGTCCTTCTGAGGACGGCTTCCCGCTATTACGCCGAGGTCGATCCCGTCCTTGACGCTGTTCATCTACCGTTACTAAGTCGACAAATTTAGACCAATACAGTTTCCATAATCTGCATTTTCTTAATCAGGTTTCTAAATATATAAATAAATCACTCATTTGTCTATTGTTCATCCACTAATTATGAATATAAACAATGACACTATAATTCATAATCATAAATCACATCTATGGTCATCCACTAAGTGGAAATCTTCTGTGAGTTGTACTGATATCTTTGCTTAATATGGGTAGGCGACAATTCATGAAGGAGAAATCTTTTCTTTTTGCAACAACTTTTCCTTACACTTTTCAGTAGAATACTTTTGCTAAATTGTTGTCTACTTCATTTTAAGAATACATTGGTAATGCAGGGCCGGCGTAGCCATAAAGCCACTAAAGCAAGGGCTTGGGGCCCAACTTTCCATAAATAAAGTTTATTTATGGACAATTATCAACTATGTTTATTTATAAGTAGCTCATTACAAAAATAAGCTAATTGATAAAATATTACTAATATTAGCTAAATTAGCCAATTAGCTATTTGTAGCAAAAAAATATCAAAATTTTGTTTTGTTTGAGTGAGTGTGATTAGAATAGATTGGACACAACTTAAGGAGCTTCAATCTCAGTTTTGGGATGATTTGGTGAAGTTTTGAGGTGGTTTGAATTAAAAAATTGAAGTAAAGGTTGAACATGAAAAAAAATATGATATGTATCATACTGTGTATCACATATGTATCAAATTTGTATTAATTGTGTATCACATGTATATCCATGTATACATGTACATGCGTGATACATGTTTGATACATGTGTCGCAGAAGACTTTTTTGAACTCGATTTAATTACGAATTTTGATACAAAATCAGTTCAAATCATCTACAATCTTCCTTAAATTTTGCATGTTGACTTATCTATATATTTTCAATGAATTTCAACTATATCCATTGAAAAAGTTCCTTTTTTATTTAGATTTTTGGAATATTGTATAGATTTTTATATTTCATCACCTTATTTGCTACCCCGTCCTTTCCGTCTTTTTTTTAATGTTACTAATCACGCTTAAAAATATGTAAGGTGATTATTGCATGTGATTCTTTGAGAGAAAGAACCCTATTATTTGGTTTTTTAATTTTTGTTGGCTAGTTTTGGTAAGTCTATGACTAATGGCTAGAGTTGGTAAGTTGAGATTTATTTGGGACATTTGTGTAAGTTTTCCTATCATATATTATTAAAAAAATCACATACTGCCGTTGGAGACAAAATTTGTGGAAGAAAGTGTCTTACTTTTTTCTTTTATGGAAACCATATCATAAATTAGCGAATGAAAAGAATTTTTAATAGTTTTTTTTATTTATGTGAGGATCGCTTCTATATTTATATTTCTTTCCTATTCTCAGTGAATTCTTTTATTTCATATGTTTTGATGTTCATTACGGAAAAACTGTTGTTTGCTCACAAAAAAAAAAATAAATCAAAGTTTGTTTTTGGATGTCTTCTTCAAATTTCAAGCATTGCAATATGACAAAAGCAATTGTTATTTTGAAGCAGTGCAACATTATACCGATATCGTTCTTGGGCCATCAATCGTTAATATTGAGCCAGCCGGCCAGGTTTTATTATTCTAACTTTATATTATTATTATTTTTCATTGGAAAATTATCATTGTTGGTATTCTTACTTCCTAAATCCTAAGTATATATTCTTGTTTTAGTTATTATTAGATTTAATTCAATTTAAATATGTCAACTAGAAAATATGAATTTGGTTATATAAAAAGAGAAGAAAAAAAGAGAATGTGAATTAATTAACTCCCAAAAGGGATCCCTTGATAGATTTTTAACAAATAATAAAAATCTTGAATAAAAAAATAAGGAGGATATTCTTCAAATGAACAAGTCATTGATAAAGTTGAGTTAAATAATAATACTATGAACAAGTAAAAATATATATGATGATTTTTTCTTTCTAAAAAAAAAAATTAGGGTCTCTATATAAAGTTTGGCTTTAGGCCTCAATCTTGTTGAGCCGCGCCCATGTAATAAGTTAAATGTCTTATTTGAAAACTTTTTCTTTTCGTCTGGACAGTACTCAAGACTCTTTTGTCTTGTTACACTTTTTGAAGGAGCTAACACAACTTTACTCTACTCCGGCTTCTAAAGCTATTTTTAGGTGCCCTCTCGAGCTTTTTTACCGATATTAAAGTACAAAATGAAGCTTCACTGATCCTGCTCTTTTCTTTCACTGGTCGGTAACTATTAAATTTCTAAAGAAGAGCGTCTAAAAAATGTAAAAAAGAAAAATGTAAAAAGTGCGATCAACTATATTCCATGTCACTACATTCAGACCACGCCTACTTGAGCACATCTCAATGTATTATGTGTTGTGAGAACTTGTTTTACGTTAGCGGTCAATCTTCCGGACCCTATTCCTTCATCAGGTTTAAGATCGATAATATAACAAGCTCACGTAAATGAAATTACTACGGATAGCATACAACGAAAGAAAAAAAGGGTTTTTTTAATCATGCTTAAAATAAGGATAACACTTCGAGAAATCTCAAAGAAAATAAGAAATAAGTAATAGTATTAAATTCATGGGCTATATTCCTAGTTAATAAGGGTAACAACAACAACAACAACAACAACAACCCAGTATAATCCCACAAGTGGGGTCTGGGGAGGGTAATATGTACGCAGACCTTACCCCTACCCCGGAGGGCAGAGAGGCTGTTTCCAGGAGACCCTCGGCTTAAGAAATCAACAAGAGAAGATAAGTTAGTACTATTAATGGAGTCATACTAAGATTAACATGAAATACACAACATAACGCAAAATAACAAAATCGCAGAAATATAATAAATATAAGAAATGCGAAATAGATGTAAGTTATACTAATATCCAACAGATAACTCCCTGTATCGGTAGCTGATCAGTAACATCCTACGATTACCTCATAACTATCTAGTCTCACTCTAGTGCACTTGTGGAAATATCCACAACTCCCCTAACCTACAACTTTAGTGTTCGACCTCCACAATCCCCTATCCAGGGCCATGTCCTCAGTAATCCTAAGACGCGCTAAGTCCTGTCGTATCACCTCTCCCCAATACTTCTTAGGTCTCCCTCTACCTCTCCCCATGCCCACCACAGCCAATCGCTCACACCTTCTCACCGGTGCATCGGTGCTCCTCCTCTGAATGTGCCCGAACCATCTGAGTCTTGCTTCCCGCATCTTGTCCTCTATGGGGGCCACGCCCACCTTCTCTCGAATGTCTTCATTCCTAATCTTATCCATCATTGTATGCCCGCACATCCACCTCAACATCCTCATCTCTGCTACTTTCATCTTCTGGGTGTGTGATTTTTTAACCGGCCAACACTCGGTCCCATACAGCATTGCAGGCCTAACCACTGCTTTGTAAAACTTACCTTTTAGTAACGGTGAAACTTTCTTGTCACACAGGACTCCCGTCGCTAACCTCCACTTCATCCAACCCACCCCTATACGGTGTGTGACATCCTCGTCTATCTCCCCGATCCCCTGAATAACTGACCCAAGGTACTTGATACTACTCTTCTTAGGGATAATTTGAGAGTCAAGCCTCACTTCCACTCCTGCTTCCGTCGGCCCCTCCCCAAATTTGCACTCGAGGTATTCCGTCTTTGTCCTGCTCAACCTGAAACCTTTAGACTCAAGGGCATGTCTCCAAACCTCTAGCCTTTCGTTGACGTCGCGTCGTGTCTCATCAATTAGGACTATATCATCAGCAAATAACATGCACCATGGCACCTCTCCTTGAATATGATGCGTTATGGCATCCATCACCAGGGCAAATAGGAAAGGGCTGAGTGCAGACCCTTGGTGCAACCCCGTGACAACTGGAAAATGCTCGGAATCGCCTCCTACTGTCCTAACCCGAGTCTTAGCTCCTTCATACATGTCTCTAATCGCCCTAATGTAGGCTACCGGAACCCCTTTAACCTCTAAGCAGCTCCATAAGACGTCCCTAGGAACCCTGTCGTACGCTTTCTCTAGATCAATAAACACCATGTGGAGATCCTTCTTCTTATCCCTGTACTGTTCTGCCATCCTCCTAATAAGATGGATAGCTTCTGTGGTAGATCGCCCCGGCATAAACCCGAACTGGTTGTCTGAGATAGACACCGTCCTTCGCACTCTCATCTCTACCACTCTCTCCCAGACTTTCATGGTATGACTCAGTAATTTGATACCTCTATAGTTGTTACAACTCTGGATATCGCCTTTGTTCTTATACAACGGAACCATTGTACTCCACCTCCACTCTTCGGGCATCCTATTAGTCTTGAATATCACATTACACAACCTAGTAAGCCATTCCAATCCTTCTCTACCCACACACCTCCAAAGTTCAACCGGAATTTCGTCTGGCCCGGTAGCTCTACCCCCCCTCATCTTACGCATTGCCTCGATGACCTCATCGACCTCAATGTCCCTACAATAACTTAATTCCTGAGGAATGTCGGCGTTCCTCAATCCACCTAGTACAATATCCCGATCCCCTTCTTCATTTAGGAGTTTATGAAAGTAGGTCTGCCATCTCCTCTTAATCTGGTCGTCCCCCGTCAAAACTTTCCCGTCCTCATCTTTTATGCACCTCACCTGGTCCAGATCCCGAGCCGCCTTCTCTCTTAGCTTAGCGAGTCGGAATAACTTCTTCTCCCCACCTTTGTTACCTAGTTCTTCATATAGACGAGCAAAAGCTGTTAATAAGGGTAACATAGGACCCATTTGGCCGTAGATTTTGACTTCTTTTTTCTTTTACAATTTTTTTGAATATTGTTTGTTAATGGATTATGATCGTTTTTTTAAAAATTATGAATTTTTTTTTGTCAAGTTCCTAAAACTGCAGTTGTTTAGTGAATTTTTTTCTACAAAATACATGTTAAAACATAATTTTGACTTCCAAAAAATATTTTTTAACGTAATTTAAATAATTCTTTTTTCAAGTTTCAACTAAATTTATGTTCAAACGTTAGCTTACATTTTTTACATTGTTTATAATGCATAAAATATCAAACATTATGTCAATTTTAATTTAATGTCACTTGTTAGATAGATTAAAAATTTTATGAGGCAGGACCATGTCCAATGTCATATTTCCCCAGTGCTTTGTTTTCAGTGCGTGAATTTCTTTTTCTTTTCCCAGAAGCAGTGGCAGCGCACTGCAGAAGAAAGGTTGTAGGTGCAATAGGCACTGTCTCTATCTGAATAATTAATCCCTTCAACCAAAAGTGACAGAACAAGACAATTCAATGACTCCAAAATTCATCAGCTTTTATTTTATCAAAAAAAATCTCCATGACTTGTCTTTCATGTGCTCTTCCACATGCACCATATCTGTCCCATAAATAGATTTTAAAAATGCAAAAAGGAGAAAAAGTACAACTTCATACTGTCACACACCTACAAGCTAGAACTTATCAGAAATATATTCGTAGAAAGGGAATGAATTTTTTTGGAATTATCAGTCACAAAGTTAATTAGGGGCTTAGGGCTTTAAATTGAAATTTGATACTTTAAGTGTACAAAATACTAAGATTGTATATGAGTTAATTAAGTTTTCATTTGTCCAAGCTTTGTAGATAAAGTTAGCGAATACAAAAATTTGAGGTGCATCCGGACACCACGTGGTATTAAATGAGGTACTCTAATATGGTTTGGTTTTTAGAAAATCATTTTCTTTTTGAAATGGTTTTAGAACACTCTTTGGAAACATTTTCTTTAGAATTTCTAAATTATTCATAGCTAATTTGTTCTCTTTTTGAAAGTACTATTCCCCTGTTGGTAATTCCCCCTATTTTTTGTTTTTAAATGTAATACTTCGCTTTTCTCAAATACTCCGTCAAGTCACTTTTATTTGTCATTGTACTAAAAATATATTTCTACGTTTACTTTCTATTTTACCAAATCAAAAAAATATAAGTTTTTTCTTATTTTATCTTAATCATTAATTATTTATTCCCTAAATTATTTTCAATATTTTTTAAAATGCTACTCCCTCCGTTTCAATTTATGTGAATCCATTTGACAGGGCACGAAGTTTAAGAAAAGAGAAAAGACTTTTGAACAAATGGTGTAAAATGAGTCACATATATTTTGTGTGGCTATAAATCATTGTATAAAGGTAAATTGTTTCCAAATAAGGAAATTGGTTATTCTTTTTAGCACGGACCAAAAAGGAATTAGGTTCACATAAATTGAAACGGAGGGAGATTATTTATGGGTAAAATAATAAAATATACCCCTTTGTTCCAATTTATATGAATATATTTTCTTTTTAATCTGTTTAAAAAAGAATGACTCTTTTTCAATTTGGAAATAATTTAGCTTAAACTTTCAATTCTAACTTTAATGAGAAACTTTTATAATCACACAAATATATACTCTAGACCTCTTTTGACTTGTTTAAGACCACAAATTCAAAAAATTTTCTTTTTTCTTCTTAATATTCATGCCCTCTCAAATAGGTTCAAATAAATTAGAACGGAGAGAGAATTGTGATGTCGTCATTTGCTGCGCCACGAGTACATAGCTTTAATTGATTGAGCATTCGAGTGTCTGCAGCTTTATGCATATATAGCTTAGCTCTTCATTGCTAAATCATGAGAAAGAAAGAGAGAATTTGAAAGTATGAGAGTATCATTCAAAGAAAAATGAAGTGTTTGGAATGAAGACTGATCCAAGATCCTTCCATTTCCCTTTTGTCTCTTCTTCGACATCCTTCTTTTTCCCTATATCTTCTTCTTCTTCTTCATTCTTTACCCTTTGATTTGTTGGAGTTGATGATTCTTTTAGTCTAAATCTTATCAAACTTTTTACTGTTTCTCCTCTCTCTTTTTTATTTTATTTTTTATAATTTGTGTGTGTATTTCGGGGTGTTTTGGTCAAAAGTAGTAATCTAATTTGGTGAGACATTTTAGAATGATCTCGGACCAGGCTTCATTCCTCACACCCATTTTCTAGCAGCTCAAAGGAACATATTCCCATTCACATCTAGCTATGTGTATAGCTCCTTGTAAATCAAGAAAAAAAATAGGTATTTGCCTGTTCAAGTTGGGATCACATATTTTTTCGATACTGTTATTATTGTTTTTCATTTATCTTGTCTTCTGTTTTGCAATAAGTTTATTTGCAAAAACACTCATAACCTGTTAATCAAACTGTGTTTTAAGTCGTATCTTGATTATATCTATCACTACCTTTTCTTTGCTACCATAGAATTCTTATTAATGATCTTTACTTGTTTGATGTGTATATAATTGAAGAATATATCTCGATATTTTTTAGGTCAATTAGCAGAGAAGTTTTCCATTCATGGTTTCCTTTATATGTCTTCAGAGTTTTATATTCTCTTTTTAGATTTAAGGCTGTTCCATAAGTAGTTTATGCATCCATTTAATTTCGCTTTTTGTTAGGGTTTTCAAATTTCATAAAGGTCACAAGCTGCTTCCAAATACCGATTCAACCAACTTAATTAGTAAGTAATAATTTTTTAGTATCACCTGCCTGTTGGGTCCTAATTCTGCATGTCAGTGTTCGACATTCAAAAGCCTATATATATAACCTGGATTTATACTGCTCCGAATCTCTCTTCAACTAGATTTTATAGTTAATCAACTAGATTTTATAGTTAATCAACTAGATTTTATAGTTAATCAGCTCAAAATGAGTGTACACTACATAATTTGAGTCGAAAGCCATCGCAGCCATAGGTTCGCTCTATATTGCGTGTGGAAAGACATATAACACAAGCTGGGGCGGATTTACTTGTCAAACTTTGGTGCAGGTGAACTCATAATCGTTTTGGCAAAGAGGTTGATCTTATATTATTTATTTCCTTGATCCAAAGAGGTTGAATGGTGTACTTGATCTAATATATCGTGTTATTTACTTAATACTTTTTTTTTTAATAGTGCACCATGCATGTTATCCCGAAATCCAACATTAGTGATCTCCAAACACATCCAACTTGAAAATTAGATTAAAATGCCGTTAACTCGTAATCTTTTTGTTATCAAGTCTGCTTGATGTTAAAGAGCAATCCACGTTAGGATGAACGGGTGCACGTGTTCCCATGCCTTTGGCTGGTAGTGTATTTTACGTAAGTATATATTCCATCCGTTTCAATTTACGTGAACCTATTTCCTTTTTGGTTCGTGCAAAAAAGAATGACCCCTTTCCTTATTTGGAAATAATTTACCTTTACACAATGATTTATAGCCACACAAAATATATGTGCCTCATTTTACACCACAAGATCAAAAGTCTTCTATTTTTTCTTAAACTCCGCGCCCAGTCAAATGGGTTCACATAAATTGAAATGGAGGGAGTATATTGGTATTTCATAAAAACTATATACTCCCTCCGTTCCAATTTAAGAAAAAAATAAAAACTTTTGGAATTTGTGATCCTAAACAAATTCAAATGGGCCCCAGAGTATTTGTGTGGTTATAAAATCTTCTCATTAAGGGTAGAGTTGTAAGTTTAAGCAAAATTATTACCAAATTTAGAAAGGGTTCATTCTTTTTGGAACAGACCAAAAAGGAAATAGGTTCAGGTAAACTGGAATGGAGGGAGTACAAGCTAATGTTTAATCTCTTCATCTTTTTTATGTGTTTAATTGCGGTCGTAATTTCAATTGAATCGAAAATATTCGACAAGAAATGAAAATAATATTACTTTGTCCAGCTTTTCAAATCCTACACAAAGGCGAACAAGTGTAATAGTGACTCAAAAGAAAAGAGGTATGCTTAACTTATAAGACAAAGCAGTAAAAGAAATATGAATTGCACCAAAAGCAATGACATATATTCCAAGCCATTGCTTTTAAAACGAGCAAGAATTTCAACCAAACTGTAAAAGTTATACTTTTACTACTCATCAAACTGCAGAAGTTGTAATTTTAGGGGTCGTTTGGGCATGATGTATAAGAAGGTATAAGGGTGATATAAAAATTTAATACTACCATAATACTTTATTTGGTTAGCAAACTAGGTATAAGTTATCTCAGTGTTAATTTTAATATTGGGATAAGTTATACCTTATAGAAGGTGGACTAATTAGCACTGATATAACTTATAGCTTTTCCTTAGAAATTATGCAATAGTCATTCTTAATACAACATATCAAACAATGAATAAATAACAATCCAAGCATAACTAATCCCAGCATAACTTATCCCAATATAACTTATATCGGCATAACTTATACCGATATAAATCATATTCCAACCAAATGATCAGTTAAAAGGAGTATGTTTCACTAAAGCTAAGTAGTAATATTAATGATATGTCCTTATAAAATATTCCCTCAGTCCAGTGCCGGCTCTTATGTTATGGAAAAGCTGGTAAGGCTTATGTCTTAGGCCCCCAAATTTAGGGGCCATTCTTTAGAAATATTAGGTTTTGTAGGATTTTATAAATGTTAAGTAAAATATTACAAGTAGAAGATAATAATTTTATTGATATACTTGATGAAATAAAGCGACTTGATTCTTTTTCAAATGCTTATATAATAATTTTAACGGTTACTATAATAATTAATTCAACGAAAAGAAGTTTTTCAAAATAAAATTGATATAATCTTATTTAACATCAACAATTTCTTAAGAAAGATTAATAAATTGGGTATATTATCAACTTAAAATGAATTATTTAATGAAATCGATTATAAAAAAGTTATTATCAACTTTGTATCTAATAAATCTAGAAAAATAGACTTTAAATAAAAATATACTATAATTTTTTTTTAAAAAAAATTAGGTCTCACATTAAATTTTGACTGTGGGCCACATATGTGCTTGAGCCGCTCCTGCCTTAGTCTAATTTATGTAGTATTAATTGATTGAGCACAAAATTTAAAAAGGAAAGAATTTTTTTTGAAACTTGTGTTTCAAAATAAGCCATAAATATTTATGTAGTAATAAATTATCTCATTGAAGATAAAATTATTATATATATATATATATATATATATATATATATATATATATATATATATATCGACAAACTAAAAAAGAAAATAAATTACATAAATTGGGAATAAGAGATTTTTTTAAAAAGGAAGAATTAAACGGCTTACCCTTGTCCGTCAATATATATCGAGGAATGCCAAAGCGATAGATAATATTGACTCGGATGACGTTAGCCACATTTTCCTTCTTTACATTCTTAAGTAAAACAACTTCAGGACCACTTCGAGAAGTAATCGGTTGCAGCCAAAATGTGTAAATGTCCACCTGAAAACTTTGGCAATAGACAAACAACATCCAAACCCCAAGCATCAAATGACCAAGAGGCAACAGTTAGGTGCAATACTTCAGGTGGTTGATGTATGAAGTTAGCATGAAATTGGCAAGCTTTACACGTTCGAGCGTAATCTAAACAATCTTTCACCATGGTTGGCCAATAGTACCCCATTCATTTTTTATGAAAATGAAGTTTTGGCCCAGATTGATACTCCGGAATGTGCTTCTTGCAGGGCTTGATGGGATTCATCGGCCCCCAAATAACATAAGAGGGCTCCGAAGGGGCTATCCTTTGGATTTCTATCTTCCTTCGGGGATTTTCTAACTATATCCATAACAAAGATAATCAATTAATAGTTGTCACCAATCTTCAATTTCAACCTCAAGAACGGCAGCAAGATGCTCAACTTTGCTTTCTTCTTCGTAGTCATTTTGTGGAGGAACTACCCATCTTTGGCAAACAGGACTTGCATTTGATCAGGCAAAGATAATATAGAAATAAGGCTGCTAATGCATTAACTCTCTTATTTTCCTTTCTCGGCATGTGTGAACAGTATATACCTTTAGGGGTTCGAAAGGTGGTAAGTTCTTCAACCTTCGGTGCCATGCAAATTTGATTATATCCGGACAAATCATCCCTGAAAGACATTGCCTCATATCCAGTCGTGGTATGAATCATGAGCTCCGAGAAGGGAAGAGTAAATTCATCCTTAGGACAAATGTTTAGGTCCCTAAAGTCAACATAAACTCAGATTTGGCCATTCTTATTTCTTATAGGGATGATGCTTGAAATCCATGTAGGATATTTAACTTCACGAACAAAACCAGCCTCAATAAGCTTGTTAACTTCGGTTTCAATCAAGGGAACTAATTCAGGTCTGAAGCGACGTTGCGCTTTCTTCATGGGATGCACACCTCGTTTGACAGTAAGATGATGAACAACCACCTTGGGGTCTAAACCTGGTATCACTTTGTAGCTCCAAGAAAATACATCTTTGAACTCTTTAAGTAGCTCAGTATATTTGCTCTCTTCATCACCAATTAGAGAGGCACTTACATATGTGGGCCTCTGATCTTTAACCATTCCAAGATTGACTTCTTTTAGTGCATAAACCATTGTCTTCACCCCTTCTTCAAGCTCACGTGGTTCACCTTTAGCATCTTCATCCTCTTGAGGATCATCATCACTAAATGATATATGATGGCATTAATAAATATCAAGCCACTTTTACTCGACTTCCATACGAGATGAAGGATTTTGTTTGTCATGAATTATGATATGGTATGCACAATTCATACTATACTATAGATTTTGTAACACTCAATATTTATTAAAATTAAAGTCAAGCTCATTAATGAATATTTCAAGAGTTTATGGACAATTTATTGTTACAAAATTTTGGCACGCCCAGCAGGATAATCTCTACCTCTCATCTCTTCAATTATCGAATTTCAAGAACACCGAAATGGATCCTAAGAAGTTCAACTTCAAACCCACTACTGCTAAGGCTACAGATTCCAAGTTTTTATTTGATGTTGAAAACTTGCTGGAAGTTACTATGAAAAGCGTAGAACCTGTCACTATGAACATAGTAAACTTGCTAGGACAACAAGCATTTCAAATGCCGTCTGCATCGGTTCTATCTTTGATTTTTGATCCTCAAAAGGGAAAAGATCATTTCCAACAGAATTGGAAGAATGAGCAAACATTGCTGAGATTGTTGAAAAAACATTAGCTCTACTTAGCCCGTCTAGATCTAAGAATCTCATCATACAAGATGATGATGATGTCTTGATCACTGGATCTGCTCCAATCACTCCACGTGAGTTATTCCACCCAAAGTATGGTGTAAGAGAAAATCTATGCTTTGCTCCACCATCCACGTCGGTTATCCAAGCAATGGTGACTAATACTTCGACTGTTGAAGAAAAACTCACAAATTTAACAAAGGCAATTTAGGGTTTAATAAAGCATTTGCAAGATCAAGATAATCAAATTTTCAAGATGACAGACAGAGTTGAAAGCATGATGGAGGGAGATCCAAGTCATGCACCTGGAAAGCTTCCTTTGATGCAAGATAAAGGAGACTCATCTGCAAGGAAAACAACGACTCTTAAAGAACTTCATATTTCATCTGACGGGGTTATTCCCATTAACCAATTGAAAGAATTCACCATGGGAACCATCAAAGAAAAGTACGATGTTGCTTCCAAATCTTTTCTCGCACATGCGAAGACAGACACTACGAGAATGATAGTTTGAAGATGATCGCAGGTTATCAACCCCGAAAATTTCAACATGGCGGTAAAGGAAGTTCAAAGCAACACATTGCACATTTCATTAAAACTTGTAATAATGTTGGAACCTATAATGATTATCTTGTCAAGCAGTTTGTCCGTTCTTTAAAAGCCTAAGGCGAACTGTAACTTGAACATGAATTTCTCAATCACTTCTATAGCACAAGGCGAGCTGTAACTCACAAACATGCGTCAATGGAAGGATGAACCAGTTGTTGATTTCATCAATCGATGGAGGAATGCGAGCCTCAACTGTAAAGACAGACTAAGTGAAGCTTCTGGAATAGAAATGTGTATCCAAGGAATGCATTGGGGACTTTACTACATCCTACAGGGTATCAAGCCTAAGTATTTTGAAGAATTATCTATACATGCCCATGATATACATTTAAGCATGTTGATAGAATGTAAGGGTCCACCAACTTCTATAGAGAACCAGGTTCTCTATCAGGTTTGACAGTATACACACGCAAATCAAAATTCCCAGCTCAACGGGATTAAAAATCACGACATACCCTTTTAGGATTTAAACTTCACTGCTGAGCAACTTTTAGATTACAACCTATGAAACCTAGGAATTAAACTCTTAATCCTTCACTAACTTGTAACACACTTATTACAAGCCACTTTGCAATAACTCTATTACAAAGACTTTGAAGCTTGACTAACTCTAGACAAGACTTAAACACGCGGGTTTAAGATTTACTAGGCTTTCCTACAGAATGCTTCTTAAACAAGTGAGATAGGAACTTCAGTTTAAGACAATTACAAAGTTACAACTCAACTAAGGACATACAATAACTCTATGTGGGAACTGGTCCGTAGTTGTTTTGTTCTTTGTTCTTGAAGCACTTATCACTTGCTTGTTGAATGATCACGTGAGTGAGCTTGAGTGAAATATCAAATTGTTCAAGTGTTTTGTTTTACCTCCCTTGAATGCATATATACATGTGTGACATCACTTACAATGATGCAAGCAAGGTAGGTAAAAAGTCTTCCTTGGAAAGTTGACTGCAACACTGTTCCTGCACTGTAGCGTGTGCAGGCAGCAACTTTCCAGCTATAGTGTTGACTTCGTACAGTCTCCTCGGGAACTAGTAAGGACCTGGTCCCTCAACTATTCCTTCCACTCTGAGGAGTTAAATCATATTCCACGCTGAATCACAACCTGGAACCTTGTGATCTTGAGGTCTTGTAAATATGTAACATGTTCCTTATCTGGTTTTAGATAGTAAGTTTGTTAGATCATCAAAATATAATATAAAGTACTTATAACCAAAGTACTTGTAACCTATCAATTTACCCATTTTTGATGATGACAAACTTATAATTGAAAATCCTAGAAGGAGCCACAAAGGAGCCAGATTGTGAACCAGAAAGACTTTAAGTTCCCCCTGAAACTCTGCATTCACCCATAGTCAGTACCTAAACTTTTACGAGTTCCCTCTTAATCTGTATTTAGTTTTCAGATTATTATTCATTCATGCATTCATACTCTGTATTATTCAATTAAATCTCCCCCCTTTTGGCATCATAAAAAGCAAAGAACATGTTAGCAGCATAAAGAGGTCTAGCATAGCTAACTCATGTCACTTATGTGCTCACAACATGATAAAAGACAGAAGCAAAAGAGCAGTATCATAGATAGCAAAAAGGAAATCACTTTCATTAACCAGAATTGGACTTTTTCAGGCGGGAGAATAATTATTGTTTTCATCCACAGTCTAGAACAAATAAAAAATAATTACCAGAAATAACAAAACATCACCAAAAACAACTTAATAAAATAGACACTGGAAATAGGACACTAAGGTGACATTCTTTAAGGGACACTGGAGGAAAAGGGGCTTGGAAGAGGAAGCAAGAGTTTGGAGGACAAGATCCATGCGAGTATTTGCGGACATTTGCTCATTTAGCAGTCTTTCTTTCATGTCCTTGTCACGCCTCGAATCCAAAGTACTTGACTGGCGCTCGACCGGGTAGCCCCAGTTAAGTGGACCTGGGTGCCTCTCCTACCCCACGTGTTACCCCGCATTTTTTCTTTACTTACTAGCCAAGAGAAATAACCATTTACAATCAAAACACCTTTTTATTACAAAACATACATATGGTACATGATTCATAGCGTGGTTTACACTTTACATAGCCCAACGTGCAAGATACATATAAGTTCATGACCCATATTTCCTGTCTACAGAGCCTCTAAACATGAAAAAGGGATGATAACGTACCTGCCGCTAACAAGGCTCCGGCTATACCTTGTACAAATATCAAAATAAGATCCCAAAACAGAAGCGGCATGAGCCACGCAGGGCCCCGAAAGGAAAGGGGCTCACCAATTCAGTTGACGGGAAGTGATGAAGAGCTACGGTCGGTGGACATGAGTACCTGCTATGGATCCGCCTACAATCATAACACGAATGTAGCGCCCCCAGCAAAAGGGACGTCGGTACACTTGAATTGTACTGGTATGTATGAACAAACTTGCTCCAAGTAAACTCAAGCCATATACAAGTAGGTAACAGTAATAGAAACAACAATCAAATGCACAAGGAATGGAACAATCAAGCCACACAAGTTTTCAATCTCTCCTGTTTCCCTCTTCCACAATTTCCACGTCAATGATTTCACAACTTGCTCAAATGTTTATTCCAATAGTGATTTCGATCACTTTCCACCCTTATTACCTCGGCCACCCTTATCACCACAACCCGCACCTTATAACTTCGTGTTGCGACGTGCAACCCGATCCCACTGTACAGTCACAATTCACAAACAACACAACAACAATCAACAATTCACAAAGATCAACAACAACACTTCTTAAGAAATAACAACAACAATTTACAAGTATTTCCCTGACCATCATTACTATTTTTCGTCATATCCAACAACTCACACGTGTTTTACATCACAACGATAATTGCCTCCAATAACCAATAGATGTGGTTATCACAGTTATTCCAGTTACATCATTTACGGTTTTCTTTCGTCATTTGTTCCTCAATTCTTACCACAAGCACAATCACAATAATTTCATGAACAAGCCACGCAGACATCACATACCCAACATTCGTACACCAAACAGGGCGATTCTACAAAGATCAAGGTTAGCCATACATTTCTGAAACCGAATTCCCTTTTAATATCTACTTCCAACTTTACCAAAAAGCCTGGCAACATCAATCTAGTGCACAAATTAATACATATTTCTTATAATCAAAGTTCACAATCACTACCCAAACATATCTAGGTTATCAACCCTCCTCTACACAATTCTTTACTCCCACCTAATTACTCTTGCTAGATTTTAGGTTTTAATAGACATGCATGAGTGTTTCGACCCCTATTACCAAGAATCAATGCATAAGAATCTACCTTTTTATTAAAATCTGAAAATCAATGAAAAAGAGTTGGGGACCTTACCTGCAAGAATGGAGATGAATATAATACTCAAGAATTTTCGGGCCTGGGGGAAAATCAAATTGATGAAGGTTGCTTTCTCTCTCAAGAACCCTCTCTTCCCTCTCTCTTATTTTGCCCAGTAACGCGATTAAAATGAGGGGTTGGGGTGTTTTATTAAAAAGGGGGTCAGGTTTAAAATTTAGAAAATTTAGAAGCCCGAGTAGGATCTGCGGTCGCACTTTGCGATCGCAGAATCGAAATGCGGTTCGCAGATTGGACCGCAAAAGTGTCCAAAAACTCTGTGCATTTCTGCTTGGGAATGCGACGGGAATGCAATCCGCATTCCTGTTCTACGGTCGCATAATGCACCGCAGAACTGACCTTCACAAATCCTTGAGGAATTTATGTGATGGTTATGCGGTCCGTATATGGATTATGCGATCGCATAATGTACTGCATTTTCAACATCAATTTTGACAAACTCTCTGATTAACTATGCGGAAGAAATGTGGTCCGCATACCTGATCTGCGACCGCATTCTGGACCGCATAATGGCAATTTTCTAGAAAATTTTGATTCTTGATTTTTAAGTGCAAAATCAGTAAAAAGGGTTCGAACCCCGCGAAGAATTCTACACTTTCCTAACACATATTTGGAACTTGGCACTACGAGCTACTAGGTTTTGAGCACAAAATTTTACGGGGCCTTACATCCTCCCCCACTTAAAATCATTCGTCCTCGAATGAGGATTTTTGAAAAACATGATATGCAAGCTCCAAAGTTTTTCCACTAACTCCCATGATTTAGAAAAATTTCGCCAGAATTTCCTTTGTAATTTGGACACATTTAACTGTCAGAGAGCCCCCAAAACATATTTCCAAGCACCATTACACAATTCTTATCCTATCTACAAATGGTATACAAATCATTACCCCAACAATTGTACGTACTCAATCACTTGCCACATTTTCCACATAAATTAGTCACTCTAATGAGTCCCACATAATTTAACCGTTTCATCCTACTACATGCATTTCAATTAATCATTACCAATATACACTAGCATTAGTTGTTTACTTATCACATAGGTCCCAATAAACTTTCATTTACCAAAAAGAGTTTGCATATGGTTCAAGTAATCACAACACATATAATTTTGGCACAACATGAAGAATTACAATAGTAAAGCATTTAGGGGAGAAATGGGGTGTCTCTGCACCAAATGGGACACAATGCCAGTTCGCTAGGGAAAAGAGTTCGCACGATCACTACTGGACTTGTTCGAACAAATGAGGATATTTTTCTGTCATCTCATCTTCCGCTTCCCAAGTGGCTTCCTCGACTTGTTGATTTTGCCACAACACTTTAACTGAAGAAATTTCCTTGTTTCGCAATTTATGGACTTGTCTATCAATAATAGCAACCGAAATTTCTTCATACCGTAACTCTTTAGTAAACTTGATGTCTTCTACTGGCGTGACGGATCTCCAACCACTTTCCTTAACATAGACACATGGAACACCGGGTGCACTAGGGACATTTCACGGGGCAACTCTAGCTTAAAAGCAACTTGCCCAATCCTTTGAATGATCCGGTAAGGCCCGACATATCTAGGACTCAGCTTCCCTCTCTTCCCAAATCGCATGACTCCCTTCATAGGAGACACCCTCAAGAATACCCAATCATCTACTTGGAACTCAAATTCTCTTCGACGTACGTCCTCATAGGACTTCTGGCGACTCCGAGCAGTCTTCATCCTTTCTTGAATGAATTTAACTTTTTCCATAGCCTAGTGCTCGAGATCCGGCCCTATCAACTCTGCTTCACCTAATTCGAACCATCCGATTGGAGACCTGCATCTCCTTCCATACAATGCCTCAAATGGGGCCATCCGATGCCAACATGAAAGCTGTTATTGTAAGAAAATTCTATAAGGGGAAAGTGATCATCCCAATTACCTTTGAAGTCCAAGACACAAGCCCGCAACATATCTTCAAGCATCTGAATAGCGTGTTCTACTTGACCATCAGTCTGCGGATGGAAAGCCATGCCGAGATTCACCTGGGTACCCAAACCTTGCTGAAATGTCTTCCAAAAATTAGCTGTGAACTGAGCCCCTCGATCCAAAATAATAGAGAGCGAAGCACCATGAAGCCTCACTATTTCCTTGATGTATAACCGAGGATACTGTTCTGCGGTATCGGTGGACTTGACTGGCAAGAAGTGAGCTGATTTGTGAGTCGATCCACATCACCCAAATTGAGATGAACTTTCACTGAGTGCGAGGTAATCCTACTACGAAATCCATGTTGATCATCTCCCACTTCCACATTGGTATTTTGATAAGCTGGGTTGACCCACCGGGCTGCTGATGCTCAGCTTTTAATTGCTGACAATTTGGACATTTAGATACAAAGTCAGCCACACGCCCCTTCATACCATTCCACAAATAAATTTCCTTGAGATCGTGATATATTTTTCATAGAACCTGGGTGCACCGAATACCTGGAATGATGAGCCTCTGCCATTAATCTCTCCCGAAGGTTATCCATATCTGGAAAACATAGCCTTCCTTGATATCGTAAAACACCATCATTGCCATCGAGTGAAAATGCTGAAGTTTTGTTGTTCAGAACTGCCTCCTTCATTTATGCCAATGCTGGATCGATGAACTGTTTTTCCTTGACTTCCGCTAGAAGCGATGATTCTGCTCTATTATGCACCATAATTTCCTCCTCATTTGTGGTCGAAATGTATAAGAATCTCCCTTTTTAATAAAATCTGAAAATCAATGAAAAAGAGTTGGGGACCTTACCTTCACGAATGGAGATGAAGATAATACTAAAGAATTTTCGGGCCTGGGTGACTTTGGAAAATCAAATTGATGAAGGTTTCTTTCTCTCTCAAGAACCCTCTCTTCCCTCTTTCTTATTTTGCCCAGTAACGTGATTAAACTGAGGGGTTGGGGTGTTTTATTAAAAAGGGGGTCAGGTTTAAAATTTAGAAGCCCGAGCAGGATCTGCAGTCGCACTTTGTGATCGCAGAATCGAAATGCGGTTCGCAGATTGGACCACAGAAGTGTCCCAAAAATCTGAGCGTTTCTGCTTGGGAATGTGAAGGGAATGCGGTCCGCATTCCTATTCTGCGGACGCACAATACGCCGTAGAACTGAACCTTCACACATCCTTGAGTAATTTATACGACGGTTATGTGGTCAGAATATGGATTATGCGATCGCATAATGGACCGCATTTTCAATATCAATTTCGACTAACTCTCTGATTAACTCTGCGGCAGAAATGTGGTCCGCATACCTGATCTGTGACTGCATTCTGGACCACATAATGACAATTTTCTGGAAAATTTTAATTCTTGATTTTTAAGTGCAAAATCGGTAAAAAGGGTTCGAACCGCGGCTCGCTCGCTCGCCGTGAAGAATTCTACACATTCCTAACACATATTCGGAACTTGGCACTACGAGCTACTAGGTTTTGAGCACAAACTTTTACGGGGCCTTACATCCTCCCCCACTTAAAACCATTCGTCCTCGAATGAGGATTTTTGAAAATCAGTTGGTTTGAAAAACATGATATGCAAGCTCCCAAGTTTTTCCACTAACTCCCATGATTTAGAAAAATTTCGCCACAGTTTCCTTTGTAATTTGGACACATTTACCTGTCAGAGAGCCCCCAAAACATATTTCCAAGCACCATTACACAATTCCTATCCTATCTGCAAATGGTATACAAATTATTACCCCAACAATTGCACGTACTCAATCACTTGCTACATTTTCCACATAAATTAGTCACTCTAATGAGTCCCACATAATTTAACCGTTTCATCCTACTACATGCGTTTCAATTAATCATTACCAATATACACTAGCATTAGTTGTTTACTTCTCACATAAGTCCCTACAAACTTTCATTTACCAAAAAGAGTTTGTATATAGCTCAAATAATCACAAGACATACAATTTTGGCACAACTTGAAGAATTATAATAGTAAAGCATTTTGGGGAGAAATGGGGTGTCTTTGCACCAAATGGGACACAATGCTAGTTCGCTAGGGACAAGAGTTCGCACGATCACTATTGGACTTGTTCGAACAAATGGGGATATTTTTCTTTCATCTCATCTTCCGCTTCCCAAGTGGCTTCCTCGACTTGTTGATTTTGCCCCAACACTTTAACTCAAGAAATTTCTTTGTCTCGCAATTTACGGACTTGTCTATCAAGAATAGAAACCGAAATTTCTTCATATCGTAACTTTTCAGTAAGCTTGATGTCTTCTACTGGCGCGATGGTGGACGAATCTCCAACCACTTTCCTTAACATAGACACATGGAACACCGGGTGCACTAGGGACATTTCAGCGGTCAACTCTAGCTTATAAGCAACTTGCCCGATCCTTTGAATGATCCGGTAAGGCCCGACATATCTAGGACTCAGCTTCCCTCTCTTCCCAAATCTCCTGACTCCCTTCATAGGAGACACCCTCAAGAATACCCAATCATCTACTTGGAACTCCAATTCTCTTTGACGTACGTCTGCATAGGACTTCTGGCAAATCTGAACAGTCTTCATCCTTTCCTGAATGACTTTAACTTTTTCCATTGCCTAGTGCACGAGATCTGGCCCTATCAACTCTGCTTCACCTACTTCGAACCATCCGATCGAAGACCTACATCTCCTTTCGTACAATGCCTCAAATGGGACCATCTGGATGCCAGCATGAAAGCTGTTATTGTAAGCAAATTCTATAAGGGGCAAGTGATCATCCCAATTACCTTTGAAGTCTAAGACACAAGCCCGCAACATATCTTCAAGCGTCTGAATAGCCTATTCTACTTGACCTTCAGTCTGCGGATGGAAAGCTGTGCTAAGATTCACTTGGGTACCCAAACCTTGCTGAAATGTCTTCCAAAAATTAGCTGTGAACTGAGCCCCTCGATCCGAAATAATAGAGAGCGGAGTACCATAAAGCCTCACTATTTCCTTGATGTAGAACCGAGCATACTGTTCTGCGGTATCGGTGGACTTGACTGGCAAGAAGTGAGCTGATTTGGTGAGTCGATCCACTATCACCCAAATTGAGTCGAACTTTCGCTGAGTGCGAGGTAATCCTACCACGAAATCTATGTTGATCATCTCTCACTTCCACATTGGTATTTCCATAAGCTGGGTTGACCCACTGGGCTGCTGATGCTCAGCTTTTAATTGCTAACAATTTGGACATTTAGATACAAAGTCAGCCACACCCCTCGTCATACCGTTCCACCAATAAATTTCCTTAAGATCGTGATACATTTTCATAGAACCTGAGTGCACCGAATACCTGGAATGATGAGCCTCCACCATTACTCTCTCCCAAAGGTTATCCACATCTGGAACACATAGCCTTCCTTGATATCGTAACACACAATCATTGCCGTCGAGTGAAATGCCGAAGTTTTGTTTTTCAGAACTGCATCCTTCATCTGTGCCAATGCTGGATCGATGAACTATTTTTCCTTGACTTCCGCTACAAGCGATGATTCTGCTCTATTACGCACCATATTTTCCTCCTCATTTGGGGTCGAAATGCAAACCCCAAGACTGGCCAACTGATAAACCTCCCGAGCTAGGAGCCTCTGGTCCGCCCCCAAGTGAGCCAAACTACCCATGGATTTTCGACTGAGGGCATCGACCACCACATTCGCCCTTCCTGGATGGTATAAGATGTTCATATCATAATCTTTAAGCAATTCTAACCACCGCCACTGCCTCAAATTTAACTCCTTCTGTTTGAAAAAATATTGGAGACTCTTGTGGTCCGAGAACACATCCACATGGACCCTATAAAGATAATGCCGCCATATTTTCAAGGCAAATACAACTGCTGCAAGCTGCAAATCATGCGTCGGGTAATTCTTCTCGTGATTCTTGAGTTGCCTTGAAGAATACGCTATAACCTTCCCATGCTGCATCAATACACACCCCAAACCGACCCTGGAAGTATCGAAATAAACCACAAATCTTTCCGTGCCTTCTAGCAAGGCCAATATCGGTGCCGAGGTCAACATTGACTTCAATTCCTAAAAACTTTTCTCACAAGTGTCGGATCATTGGAACTTAACTGCTTTCTATGTCAATTTAGTCAATGGGGAGGCGAGGGTAGATAATCCCTCCACAAACCTCCAATAGTACCCGGCTAAACCCAAGAAGCTACGAACCTCCGTCGGGGTCGTGGGTCTAGGCCAATCCTTCACCGCTGCAATCTTCTGGGGATCCACCTGAATCCCCTCACTGGAAACAACATGAGCCAGAAAAGTGACGGACTCCAACCAAAATTCACATTTTGAAAATTTAGCGTACAACTGGTACTGATGAAGAGTTTGCAAAACTGCTCTGAGGTGATCAACATGATCCTTCTTGCTCCGCGAATAAACGAGGATGTCGTCAATGAAAATAATCACGAAGCAGTCTAGAAATGGATTGAAAACCCGATTCATAAGGTCCATGAAAGCTATCGAGGCGCTGGTTATCCCAAAAGACATTACCAAGAATTCGAAGTGACCATAGTGAGTTCTGAAGGTGGTTTTGGGAATATCCTGCTCTCTGATCTTCAACTGGTGATACCTGGATCGCAAATCAATTTTGGAGAATAACTTTGCACCTTGTAATTGGTCGAACAAATCATCTATCCGAGGCAAAGGATATTTATTCTTGATGGTGACTTTGTTAAGCTACCGATAATCAATGCACATCCGCAGCGACCCATCCTTCTTTCTGACAAAGAGAACCGGAGCACCCCACAGGGACACACTCGGTTGTATGAACCCCTTCTCTAATAAATCCTTCAACTGCTCCTTTAACTCTTTTAACTCTGCTGGCACCATTATGTATGGAGGAATAGATATTGGCTGAGTATCTGGCAATACATCAATCCCGAAATCAATCTCTCTATCTGGTGGAATTCCTGGAAGCTCATCTGGAAACACTTCAAGAAACTTGTTCACAACCGGCACGGACTTGAGGGCAGACACTACTGATGTGGGGTACGCCACCCAAACCAAATGATAGATACATCCCTTTTTAATCATCTTTGAAGCCTTAAGGTAGGAAATAAATCTACCCTTCGGCACCACACCATTCCCCTTCCACTCGATAACCGGCTCATTGGGGAA
This sequence comes from Nicotiana glauca, assembly GCA_026770625.1. Classification (NCBI taxonomy): domain Eukaryota; kingdom Viridiplantae; phylum Streptophyta; class Magnoliopsida; order Solanales; family Solanaceae; genus Nicotiana; species Nicotiana glauca. Next base: position 64,532 of record MU695983.1, on the reverse strand, counting down.
CTCGAGTCTCATGACTCTCGTTCGGCAGTCAAGTTTTGCAAAGCACGAATAAAGCCAGTCCATTCCCATAATCACATCAAAATCCACCATTCCGAGCTCAATAAGATCGGCCGTGGTAACACGACCACATACCGTGACAACACAATTCCTAAAAACTCGCGATGCTAAAATAGAATCGCCAATCGGAGTCGATACAGAGAATGACTCATGAAGCTGTTCGGGTTCTATCCCAAAACTTGAAGCAATGAATGGGGTGACATAAGACAAAGAGGACCCCGGATCAATAAGAGCATAGCAATAAATGGTCTGAACAGACAAGATACCTGTAACAACATCTGGAGAAGCCTCAGTACTATGACGACCACTCAAAGCATAGAACCGGCTGGGTCCACCTCTACCACGAGCTCCACCCCTAACTGCACCACGCCTTGATGGAGCTGGAGGACACACGGATAATGTAGCAACTAAAGACCCAGATGACTGGACAGATCCCCTACCCACACCCTGACTGGGCGCACGGCAGTCCCGCTGGATGTGACCTCTCAACCCACACCTATAACATACCGGGATATCCAAATAGCAAGTATTTATATGGAACCTCCCACACTTGGGGCATGTAGCTCTCCCCTGCTGCAGGGACCTCACTCCTGGACGACCGAACTGACGGAACCTCCTGCTGTCTGAACTAGTCTCGAGTGACTGCTCTACTGGTAACTGGGCACAGATAGAGATGCACTCGCTGAGGACTGAGCATATGACTGGGATGGTCCTGATGACCCTCTTCCCAGAACTGGTCTCCCTGAGTGACCCATTCACCGGGCCTTGCAGCTACTCTCCCTTTCTGCCCTTATCTTCAACTTTCTAGCCTCTATGGCCTGAGCGAATCCTACAATCTTTCCATAATTCATATATGAGTGCATGGCCGCTGTAGCAGCCTCATTCACCACCAAAGGACTAAGACCCTGAACGAAATGCCGAACTCGAGCATCCATGGCCGACACTAACTAAGGAGCATACTTGGACAACCTCACTAACTCCATGTGGTACTCCCAAACACTCATATTGCCCTGCTTGACAACCTCAAACTTAGTTGCGCGAGCTACCATTGTCTCGACAGGCAATAAGTGATCCATAAAGGCATCTACAAACTCATCCCATCTCGCCGGAGGTCTTCCCTCCTCACGAGAATCCTCCCACATCTCGAACCACGAATGCGCTGCTCCCCTCAACCTGTATGAAGCCAACTCAACCCCCTCTGTCTCTGTAGCCTTCATCACTTGGAGGGTCTTCCACATCTCATCAAGGACATCCTGCGGATCGGCCTCTGGGTCTGTGCCTGAGAACTCTGGAGGGGCCAATCGCAGAAACTGGTAGACTCTAGAGCTAGCAGAATCTCCCTGTCCGCTGGAGGACACAGAGGCATCATGAGATCTCTGGGCCTGAGCGGCCACTAACTGGGTCAACATACGGATGGCTCCTCTAAGGTCCCCATCAAAAACCCCAGGACCGGAAGTTGGAACAATATTAGGATTAGGAGTATCGGCAGGAGGGATGGTGGCACCCTCTGCCGCAGCTGGAACAGGAATGCTTGGATCTGGAATAGATGGGCCAGGTAGATTCAAGGCTGGGGAGTCACTCTCACCCACGACATCAGGTACATGATTCATGGCCGCACTTGGGGTAGTGTTGGCCCCAAGGCCGAGTCTAGCTTTCTTCTTAGGTGCCATTACTGAAAAAAATTCGGAATAGAGCACGAGTTAGACATAGATACTCCACTTTCCACTTCACCGCACGATATGGAATAACAAAGAAGAGGATCGTTTCTTAAATGCCCCTGTAGCCCCCGACTTATAGATGTGGCCGATAACACACCGATAAGAAGGGCTCTACTAGGCATAGCTCCGAGACATCCTAGGATGCTTTTAAAACCTGAGGCTCTGATACCAAGTTTATCATGCCCCGAATCCGAGGGACATGACCGGCGCTCGACCGAGTAGCCCCAGTCAAGCGGGCCTGGGTGCCTCTCCTACCCCACGTGTTACCACGCATTTTTTCTTCACTTACTAGCCAAGACAAATAACCATTTACAATCAAAACACCTTTTTATTACAAAACATACATATGGTACATGATTCATAGCGTGGTTTACACTTTACATAGCCCAACGTGCAAGATACATATTACATAAGTTCATGACCCACATTTCCTGTCTACGGAGCCTCTAAACATGAAAAAGGGATGATAACGTACTTTTCGGTAGCAAGGCTCCGGCTATACCTTATACAAATATCAAAATAAGATCCCAAAACAGAAGCGGCATGAGCCACGCAGGGCCCCGAAAGAAAAGGGGCCCACCAATTCAGCTGACGGGAAGTGATGAAGAGCTACGGTCGGTGGACGGGAGTACCTGCTATGGATCCACCAATAATCATAACACGAATATAGCGCCCCGGGCAAAAGGGACGGCAGTACACTTGAATTGTACTGGTATGTATGAACAAACTTGCTCCAAGTAAACTCAAGACATATACAAGTAGGTAACAGTAATAGAAACAACAATCAAATGCACAAGGAAAGGAACAATCAAGCCACACAAGTTTTCAATCTCTCCTGTTTCCCCTTTCCACAATTTCCACGTCAATGATTTCACAACTTGCTCAAATGTTTATTCCAATAGTGATTTCGATCACTTTCCACCCTTATTACCTCGGCCACCTTTATCACCACAACCCGCACCTTATAACTTTGTGTTGTGGCGCGCAACCCGATCCCACCGTACATTCACAATTCACCAACAATATAACAACAATCAACAATTCACAAAGATCAGCAACAATACTTCTTAAGAAATAGCAAGAACAATTTTCAAGTATTTCCATGGCCATCATTACTATTTTCCGTCATATCCAACAACTCACACGTGTTTTACATCACAACGACAATTGCCCTCAATAAACCATAGATGTGGTTATCACAGTTATTCCAGTTGCATCATTTACGATTTTCTTTCATCATTTGTTCCTCAATTCTTACCATAAGCACAATCACAATAATTTCATGAACAAGCCATGCAGACATCACATACCCAACATTCGTACACCAAACAGGGCGATTCTACAAAGATCAAGGTTAGCCATACATACCTGGAGCCGAATTCCCTTTTCATATCTACTTCCAACTTTACCAAAAAGCCTGGCAATGTCAATCTAGTGCACAAATTAATACATATTTCTTAGAATCCATGTTCATAATCACTACCCGAACATATTTAGGTTATCAATCCTCCTCTACACAATTCTTTACTCCCACCTAATTACTCTTACTAGATTTTAGGTTTTAATAGACATGCATGAGTGTTTCGACCCCTATTACCAAGAATCAATGCATAAGAATCTCCCTTTTTATTAAAATCTGAAAATCAATAAAAAAGAGTTGGGGACCTTACCTGCAATAATGGAGATGAAGATAATACTCAAGAATTTTGGGCCTGGGTGACTTTGGAAAATCAAATTGATGAAGGTTGCTTTCTCTCTCAAGAACCCTCTCTTCCCTCTCTCTTATTTTGCCCAGTAACGTGATTAAAATGAGGGGTTGGGGTGTTTTATTAAAAAGGGGGTCGGGTTTAAAATTTAGAAAATTTAGAAGCCCGAGCAGGATCTGCGGTCGCACTTTGCAATCGCAAAATCGAAATGCGGTCCGTAGATTGGACCGCAGAAGTGTACCAAAACTCTGAGCGTTTTTGCTTGGGAATGCGATCTGCATTCCAGTACTGTGGTCGCATAATGCACCGCAAAATTGACCTTCACAAATCCTTGAGGAATTTATGCGACGGTTATGTGGTCCGCATATGGATTATGCTATCGCATAATGGACCGCATTTTCAACATCAATTTCGACTAACTCTCTGATTAACTATGCGGAAGAAATGTGGTCCGCATACCTGATCTATGAGCTACTAGGTTTTGAGCACAAAATTTTACAGGGCCTTACATCTTCCCCCACTTAAAATCATTCGTCCTCGAATGAGGATTTTTGAAAATCAGTTGGTTTTAAAAACATGGTACGCAAGCTCCCAAGCTTTTCCACTAACTCCCATGATTTAGAAAAATTTTGCCAGAGTTTCCTTTGTAATTTGGACACAGTTACCTGTCAGAGAGCCCCCAAAACATATTTCCAAGAACCATTACACAATTCCTATCCTATCTACAAATGGTGTACAAATCATTATCCCAAGTACTCAATCACTTGCTACATTTTCCACATAAATTAGTCACTCCAATAAGTCCCACATAATTTAACCGTTTCATCCTACTACATGCGTTTCAATTAATCATTACCAATATACACTAGCATTAGTTGTTTACTTATCACATAAGTCCCTATAAACTTTTATTTACCAAAAAGAGTTTGCCTATGGCTCAAATAATCACAACACATACAATTTTGGCACAACTTGAAGAATTACAATAGTAAAGCATTTAGGGGAGAAATGGGGTGTCTTTGCACCAAATGGGACACAATGCCAGTTCGCTAGGGACAAAAGTTTGCACGATCACTACTGGACTTGTTCAAACAAATGGGGATATTTTTCTTTCATCTCATCTTCCGCTTCACAAGTGGCTTTCTCGACTTGTTGATTTCGCCACAATACTTTAACTGAAGAAATTTCCTTGTTTTGCAATTTACGGACTTGTCTATCAAGAATAGCAACCAAAATTTCTTCATACCGTAACTCTTCAGTAACCTTGATGTCTTCTACTGGCGCGATGGTGGAAGGATCTCCAACCACTTTCCTTAACATAGACACATGGAATACCGGGTGCACTAGGGACATTTCTGGGGGCAACTCTAGCTTATAAGCAACTATCCCGATCCTTTGAATGATCCAGTAAGGCCCGACATATCTAGGACTCAGCTTCCCTCTCTTCCCAAATCATATGACTCCCTTCATAGGAGACACCCTAAAGAATACCCAATCATATACTTGGAACTCCAATTCTCTTCGACGTACGTCCGCATAGGACTTCTGGCAACTCTGAGCAGTCTTCATCCTTGCCTGAATGAATTTAACTTTTTCCATTGCCTAGTGCACGAGATCCGGCCCTATTAACTCTGCTTCACGTACTTTGAACCATCCGATCGGAGACCTACGTCTCCTTCTGTACAATGCCTCAAATGGGGCTATCCGGATGCCAGCATGAAAGTTGTTATTGTAAGAAAATTCTATAAGGGGCAAGTGATCATCCCAATTACCTTTGAAGTCCAAGACACAAGGCTGCAATATATCTTCAAGCGTCTGAATAGCCTGTTCTGCTTGAACATCAGTCTGCGGATGGAAAGCCGTGCTGAGATTCACCTGGGTACCCAAACCTTGTTGAAATGCCTTCCAAAAATTAGCTGTGAACTGAGCCCCTCGATCCGAAATAATAGAGAGCGGAGTACCATGAAGCCTCACTATATCCTTGATGTACAACCGAGCATACTGTTCTGTGGTATCGGTGGACTTGACTAGCAAGAAGTGAGCTGATTTGGTGAGTCGATCCACTATCACCCAAATTGAGTCGAACTTTCGCTGAGTGCGACGTAATCCTACCACGAAATCCATGTTGATCATCTCCCACTTGCACATTGGTATTTCCATAAGCTGGGTTGACCCACCGGGCCACTGATGCTCAGCTTTTACTTGCTGACAATTTGGACATTTAGATACAAAGTCAGCCACACCCCTCTTCATACCGTTCCACCAATAAATTTCCTTGAGATCGTGATACATTTTCGTAGAACCTGGGTGCACTGAATACCTGGAATGATGAGCCTCCACCATTACTCTCTCCCGAAGGTTATCCACATCTGGAACACGTAGCCTTCCTTGACATCATAACACACCATCATTGCCGTCTAGTGAAAATGCCGAAGTTTTGTTGTTCAGAATTGCCTCCTTCATCTGTGCCAATGCTGGATCGATGAACTGTTTTTCCTTAACTTCCACTACAAGCGATGATTCTGCTCTATTACGCACCATAATTTCCTCCTCATTTGGGGTTGAAATGCATAAGAATCTCCCTTTTTATTAAAATCTGAAAATTAATGAAAAAGAGATGGGGACTTTACCTGGTAGAATGGAGATGAAGATAATACTCAAGAATTTTTGGGCCTGGGTGACTTTGGAAAATCAAATTGATGAAGGTTGCTCTCTCTCAAGAACCCTCTCTTCCATCTCTCTTATTTTTCCCTGTAACGTGATTAAAATGAGGGGTTGGGGTGTTTTATTAAAAAGGGGGCCAGGTTTAAAATTTAGAAAATTTAGAAGCCCGAGCAGGATCTACGGTCGCACTTTGCAATCGCAGAATCAAAATGCGGTCCGCAGATTGTACTGCAGAAGTGTCCCAAAACTCTGAGCATTTCTGTTTAGGAATGCGACAGGAATGCTGTCCGCATTCCTGTTCTGTAGTCGCATAATGCATCGCAGAACTGACCTTCACAAATCCTTGAGGAATTTATGCGACGGTTATGTGGTGCGCATATGGATTATGCAATCGCATATTTTCAACATCAATTTCGACTAACTCTCTGATTAACTCTGCGGCAGAAATGCCGTCCGCATACCTGATCCGCGACTGCATTTTGGACCGCATAATGACAATTTTTTGAAAACTTTCGATTCTTGATTTTTAAGTGCAAAATGAGTAAAAAGGGTCCGAACCGCGACGAGCAAGCTGGCCGCGAAGAATTCTACATATTCCTAACATATATTCGGAACTTGGCACTACGAGCTACTAGGTTTTGAGCACAAAATTTTACAGGGCCTTACAGTCCTCCACCTGTTTCCTTAGTTTAAAATTCTTCTTTGTTAGACGTGCAACCTCTACGCTGTGAGAACCCCTAGAACCAGGTTCCTGTTGCAACTAACTGAGCTGACAGTCAAGAATCGCGTTCCTAGCCTTCAACTTCCGGATCTCCTTCTGTGGCACTATTCTAAGCATTTATCAGTTGAGAGATTGTGGAAGCGCTTCCAACTCCACCGACTTTCTCAATACTCACACTCCTCCAGAGTGGTTTTTGAAAATGATTGCTTTTTGGTGCCCACTTTGGCCTGTACCAGAGGTACTTTGAAAAACTCAAAGACCTTTGTAAGAAGGAACCCATAAGGCAGTCCAAGATTCCCATCTTTAAGGTTCTTTACCTTCTGCATATGCTCAATCTTTATGATAGGAAAATTGATGGAGGAGGAATTATCCAAGGTTTCCATAAGGAATAGGTCAGCTTTGGATGCAACATATCTTCTTTCAGCACGGTGAAGCAATACTTTGTTAACCATCTCAAAGAACAGCTGATAAACTAGAAGGAGTGCCTTCTTATGCACTTGTTCCCCATGCTGTACTGCCTTGTCCGTGACAATGGCATTTTTGAAGTTTGGTGTGCAGGCACCATGAACAGATGACACTCCTTTGGTAGGAACACCCAGAATTGACCCCAATAAGGTAGAGTCCATCACTATGTCCACCCCATTTAACAACACAGAGATTTGATCGCCATTTACTGTGAAGAGGCTGGTGTATAAACTCTGCACCTTGTCCTAATACACTATAAGAACCTCACTTGTAAACAAATTGGTCCACTGTTGAGAATCATAGATATCCACTAATTGTCTCACCCCATCACTCTCTAAAATGTCAGAGGCTAATGTGAGACCCCACAACACTTTCTTATTCCCCAACTTCTTTTTCTCAAACCTCAGGGTTCCACTCATTTTTTCTTTCTTGACAAAACCAGCTTCCTCATCATCATCCCTCTTTCTTTTCATTGACTTGTTCTATCTATGTTCACCAGATTTCTCCACTTATTCCTCATCGAACTTGTCACCACGCTCCTTTATTGTCTTGTCACCAGAACTTTTTACCAACTTTTTACTGGAACCAACAACAACACTCTTGGAAAAACTCTTAGCACCCTTAGAGGTGTGCCTTTTGGATTGAGAGGGAGAGGGTGTACTTCTTCCTTGAAGACTTTTAGGTCAGGAAAATAGGTTCCTCTTTGCTTTCCTTATCCACATCCACTACAGGAACATCCTCTGCTTGTACAACTTTTCCATTTTTAACAAACCTTTTCCTTCTCCGACTCCTTTTACTCTTCTTGAGGGCAAACTCTAGAGCCTCTTTTTTGCTGCAACCGTGTAGTAGGTCGCTTAGGAGGTGGCTCTGAAGTTTCCACTGGCTTAGTCCTAGACCTGATAAAACTAGCATAAATCAAATCATCTGCGTCTTCTTCACTGTCAAGATTCGTCTCACGCACCACCATATTCCAAGGCTCAACATCGAAGTGGGGAGAGGGAGTAGGATCAATACTGACCTGGGGAGATGACTCCTGACCTGGATCTTCCATGGAGGGATCAGGTTCATCATTTGGGACCCCAGTAGCATAATCTTGTTCTGGTTGTTCAAATGGCACAATCCCTCCCTCTTCTTCTGTCTCTTCCCTATGAGGTTCAGACCCTTCTGCATATTCCTCTATAATGACCCCTTCAGATGCAATGGAAAACATATTCTCTATTTCCTCCTTTTCTTATGGTTCATGGTGATTTCAACAGACGAATGAGTGATACCTACAGAATCACAACTTGTCATAGTGGTCTCAATCTCTTCATGACTAATCACCAGATCTTTACTTAAGTGCTTAGCCCTAGATAGAGTTGAAGGTTCCTGAACGAGGTTCCCTTGTTTACCCTGTTGACTCTGTTTGACTGGTGAGTCTGGAGGAGGACAGATATCTTCAGACTTGCTCAGATGAGGAATGGACTTGGAGTTGGTAGGAGAGGGAGTGGAGTGTGGAGGAGACTCTTCTTTAGGGTTTTGAATAGTGATTTTGTTGGGAGAGAGGTTCACCGCTGAACTACTGACTGGTGAGGAATCAATCATAGTGATGTCAGGCATACTGAAGGTTGCTTGATTTTCAAACATGATGAGATTATTCTCGAAGGACTGTGGTTTTGAGAAGAGATAAGACAAACAAGGAATTTTTGAGTTTGGAACAGAAGCGGTTGTGATGTTGATTTAATTATTATAAGGGACCCGTTCTGAAATGGCGACACCTTTTTGCTTGGGAGATGTATCGTTTAGAAAGGAGTGACATTTGGGCTGTGACGTATTGGATGAAGAGATACGACTTTAAAGAGACTGTCACGCTAATGATGTGGCATTATTTTTTGTCCATTTTAAATTGTGTATAAAAGAAAAAAGAAAATAATAACCTGCGTTAAATAACTAGGTTCCCTGATAGGTCTATCAAGTGAGTTTTATCCCCTTATTCATCTTGCACTGCAGCATCTACTTCTATATTCGTCATGCGTGTCTACCTATAACGGTATAGAGGTTAGTTAGACTTATCTAAAAAACACTTTAGCTAGATTTTACCTGACTATGACTTTCATAACCAATAATGAGGAATCAATCAGGTTCTCAGTTGGGTTTTATCATCCCCTAGTTCAAGGTGATCTTTCTCAGAATGCTTTCTTCCCAGGGCTTTTGGTGAAGATATCTGTAACTTGATCTTCAACAGTCACTGTATTTGGCCCTCTTGAGTTGGACTCATGTTCTTCCAATTTTTTGCTTGGTCCAAAGCACTTTGTTGCTTGGTCCACAACACTTGACCATAGTAGGATGCTGATTATATATATTCTACTTCAGTTGTTGTAAGTGCCATTGAATTCTGCTTCCTTGAGTCTCATGAGATAAGACAGGAACTTTGAGACTGTCCCAATTCAGGCGAGCTTTTCCTATCCATTACTCGGAGGACAGTAGGGAACTAGGTTTGTATTCTTTTAGGATATCTCAAAATTCTTACACCACCCTTCAGATGAGAATCCTTTGGGTTAGACTGAGACTTTGCACAGAACCTAACTCTGACAACGATGTCTAGTTTACTTGCAGTGAGACACAGGAGTGATTCAGTGATGTCTCTATGCAAAAACCCTCTTTCCAATAACTTGTTTTCAGCTTCTGTTATTGTAGACCTTGCTGGAATTAATGGGCATTCTCTACCTTGATCAGTATTTCTATTCTCTTTTGAGACGAGTATGTCAGGAGGATTCCTCCATCTTTTCTACCATCAGATTTTCAAGGCTGACCCTTCCCATTATTAAGAACATTAACACCCAGATATCCTCGATTGAGTCAGCAGCTTTGGCCAAGATGTTTGCAAACCCTTCATCAATTAATATTGACCGTGCCCAATTTTCAAGAGTCCTTTTCTTCTTTTCAACAACTTCGTCCGAGGTGGTGTTATTTGAGCTAAGTGGTTGAGTAGTTCTTCTTGAATATAACATTCATCCACTTATGGAATTATACAAACATGATCCATGATTTAATCTGATGCAAGCCACATTTGTTTCTATCGGTATCTGGATCTTATTCACAAAAGCCACAGTTTCTTGAAAGATCTCACCCTTGGTTCTGAAGTGCTGTCTGCCCCTTTTGATATTAATGAAGATCTGACATGCTTTCCTTTTGCACATGCGTTGCGCACTTCATGTTACTTGTTATTCAACTTGATCAGATCACTGTTGATACCCAATTTTTCCCTAAGTATTTCTTATACCCAAATATTTCCAAAATAGCATATTGGTGCATGTATAAGCACATCCAAGAGTTTTGACATTTTTTTTGATGATTTTTAAAACCAATTTATTGCCTATTTTTACACAACAAAATCCAATCATTATTCCCAAAATTATCATTTTGGTGAATAATTCATTTTATTTTCATATTTATACCTAAATATAATTAGAATAATTTTCGCATATTTTTTACAAATTTTTTTGCTATTTTAAAGCTAAATTGCAATTATAGCCTATCTTGTAATTTATGACATTTTACGTTTATAAAATTAATCCCAGCATTTTTTAATTAATATTTGTATAATACTTATTTACCCAAAATATTTAATTTATTTTTAAAATCTGTACTACTATTTTATGAGAAATCAAAGGAGAAAAATTGGCTATTTACGATTTGGCCTTTATTGCATTTCAATTATATCCAATTTGGCACCCCATTTCACACCCAATTTAAAACCCAATTACCCATCCCAATTAACATGCCTACCCGACCCAGTACATGTTCAACCGACCCAACCCATATCCCTTTTAAATCCCGGCCGTTGATCATTTAGATCAACGGCCACCGTTACTTCTTACCTTTTTTTAATTCACACGACCGCCTAACCCTATCTCATTTTCCCAATCTGCCGCCCTCAAACGCTCTCGTCTCTTGAGCTCTCTCAAAACCCTAGCCGCCGCCTCCTATCGAAACCCTAATCCATGGCTTCCCAGACTCATCGGAGCCCTACACCTGCCTCCTATGGTTTCTATGGGCTCATCTCTGAGGTCGTATGACCAGATCTTGAAGGGGTCTCGACCAAGCTCTGCTCGATGGCTATTCTCCTGTCATCTTCAACCTCTGTCCGGCCAGCCATGGCCATTTGAGTTTGATCTTCGACTATCTTGCTCAGATCGATGGTTTCCAAAGCCTTTCTCATCACCTGGGTTTCTTATGAAACTCTAGCTCTAAGGTTCTTTCGATTTATTCTTAGATCTGCCCCAGATCTATGTGTGTTTGAACATTCTGAGCATGTTTCTTGAGGTTTCCCCAACTTTTGCTTTCAAAACTCTTTGTTCTTTAAATATGGTATGTTAAGTTATTTCGAATCTCCCCCTCTGTTCTGTGCATGTTTCTATACTTTGTTGGTTTGTTTCCCTTATCTGAGTAAACATGTTGAAAAACCCTAATTTTGGGTTTCTTGTTTGAGTCTGTTTGTTAAGGTTTCATTCAATTCATACGCTTATCATCTCTAGGTTTATTTGATGTTAAAAACCCTAATTTTGGGGATTTATTTGGGTTCTTGATCCTATTTGTTTGGTTTACTGATTAATGATTAAAACCCTGATTTTTAGGGGGTTTTTGCTTGAGCTTTGAAATTGCTTGTTGTTTCACCTGTTTGTCGTCTCTGAACTCAACTGATTTGAAACCCTAGTCTCTTTGGGAGGCTCTTCGAAGTCCTATGAGTTCTTGTTTGTGCATGTTTGTATGTTTGAAATCATTTAGCTTGATTCCTTGTTTCAACATTTTTTTCTCTATATGTTCTATGCTTATGATTCTCACTTGACTCTCTGCATGTTTTCGACTCCTTCTATTACGCATTGAAGCCTAACTAACACGCTTTGAGTGTTTGCTCTATGGTATTGCTGTATGATGTTTCTTTTGCCATGACTTAGCCTCACATGTATGCTATTTGTGCATGCATTATATACTGACGTCCTCCTGTGATTTATTTAACTCGAAATTGATTTCAAAAACTTTTCCTTCCCTGAGATCCTGATTTTACTAGCCTGTAAAAGTCTAATTAATTCTTTTACTTTGATTGGCCTCACTGAATCTTTCCAAAAATAATTTCAAATCCTGTACTTAGACTTAATTGCCTATTGTATGACTTTACTGTTTCTTTTATGGCAACAACCATTTTGCTTACAAGGCTGATTCTCCTTCCCCTATTTGGATCTTGTTAGTATCCGTTTGAATAAGAATCCCCTGATTAAAGGGGAATCTTATACCAATTGATTTTGATTTGTGACCATGCCCATATTTGTGTTAGATTTGTACTTATTACCTTATTTCTCCACATGTTTTCAAAGCTCTAAATACTCTCCTCCCTTTTCTTTGAACACACGAACACATAAAATAATCTGAGTTCAAACACTCTCTTATATTTTTTAAAAAAAAAGAAGCTCTGTCCCTCTTTCTGCTACTTGTGCTGCTGTGGACTTTTGTTTGTTCTATTTCTTTCTGCACTTTTTCTTTCTTTACCGGTATGTTCTAGTTAATTTTCAAGCTTCATCAATAACATGCTTCATTCCTTTCTACTTCTGATCATGTTTTCTTTAATTTACATGTATTTCTAGCATGCTGTAACATGTCCCTTTCCCTTGCAATTCAATGTTTAATTTATGTGTACATCCTGTCAGTTGTAGGTTATCTGTGTGATACTTTATGGATCCCAAACCCTCATATCCCTTTTATGCGTAAGTTATGGTTCAGAAACATGGCAATGTCTGAAATCATTGTCCATGGATATGAACTGGGCCCTTTAGGCCCTAAGCTTATCAGTTTCCCATCCCCATTCCCTTATTATGTGTATGCTGAGTAACAGCCTTGGCCTGCCAGTACTTCTGATTATTGTTCAGGCCATGGCTTGACCTCCAGTGGGTCTTTACTCCCTAAATGCTTTGTCATAGGTTTGGTCAGGGGTGTGCCAGTCTATTTTGTGGCTGGGCATGACCACCAGCCTTCCTCGGTAGCCCCTCTACCCCTTTCTATTGCACTTACACTAAATTCTTAGAACTTAAGTTCTGCCCCTCTTGTGTGAGCCTTGTCTTGGGACCCTTGAGCTTCCTCTGAACTTGGACACATAAGGGCTGGCCCTTCCGCACTGCACAACTCAATTTCTATTAATATCTTGGCTGTATGCACAGCCTGGGGTTCCTAAAATCCACTGGATCTCTGAATCACCTTAGAGAAGAGAAGGCTTTGAAATCTGGATCTCGGAAGTGGTTCTATCTCATATTATTAGGCATTAAGTCTGAATTAGGCTGCTCGGATGCAACTAATGATTTCTAATATATTTTTTATTATTCCAGTTGTTTCTTTTGGGCTGTAATAATTTGTACAAACTTGGGGGACTTAGTAAAAAGGGGGGATGGGATTTATTTTTATGCATCAAGGGTAGAAATCCTGCCTGTAGGGGTTTGTTATGATTTCTGCAATTTCACACCTAGAAATCATGCCTGCAGGTTTAAACTTTTATTTTTGTAAACACACCTAGAAATCCTGCCTATAGATTTAAGCCCTTATTTCTGCATATACACCTAGAAATCATGCCTATAGTTTTAAACTCTTATTTCTGCATATCCACATAGAAATCATTCCTATAGGTTTAAACTCTTATTTCTACATATCCACCTAGAAGATCATGCTCATATGGTAAACTTTAATTTCTGCATTTCTGCAAAACTCACGTCTAGAAATCATGCCTATAGGATTCGTTCATAATTTTTGCAAACGCGCATAGATATCCTGCCTATAGGTTAACTTATAATTGTTTCCGCAAAAAAAAAAATTCATATAAAAACATGGTCTACAAACTAATGCATTCTGCATCTACAAACGTCACTAGGCAAACCATTTGTAGGTTTGAATAATAGAAGCTGCATGTAGAGAGCATGTTCATAGGACCTTCTGTCAACATCCAAAAGGTGTCCAAATCATTATTCATATAGAAAGCATGCCTGTAGGAAATTTCGAATCTAAATAGAGATAATACTAGCTGTTAAACTTATATTGTCCTGCTAAAATCGGTAACCCATGTTACTTTGCACATTTGTTTCTAAAATCAATATATATCACGCGTAGTTCTAATCAACACTTAGGTCAACCATATCAGTTTCAAACAACTGCATTCGAGTATACCTAATGTAGACTTTTCGCCTAATAATATGCATTGAACCAGTCCACTCGTCGCTTTATTTAAATAAGACCAAAATCAGTACGTGAAAGACATACTAAACTCTATGATTTTCAATGATTTATGGAGGCATATTTGAGCCCTGCTTGCTTGTCTGTTTCCCCTTCTATTTTCAATTATTTGTTTTGGTTGACGCCTTAGCATTTTATCCTTTGAAACTTCTAAAAGTCCCAAACCCCTTTCCCTTTAGGATTAGTAGTCCATTTGCCTCCAGGGCTGATAGGATTGGGACGGGTAATAGCATGCAATAAGTAAACGATACCATTCTGCGCTTTAACACCTTGACGGGGTGGGAAGGGTAGACATGAAGATGATGATTACACGATAATACTATGCGTACAATTGGGTACCGGTGTTGTGCGACTGATCCATGTAATGTATAAACCTAGGACCTCCCTCCCTCTTTATTAGTTTAATAATTTTCAGAATTTTAAAAGCTGTCCCATCTTCAACTTCTGTTTCTTATACTTCTTTTAAGTTGTTTGAACCAATTATTTGACCCCTTCCCTTTACTTGCGTATCTCTTCTTTAATCACAAAACCGTTTTCTTTCTGAATTCCAGCACTTATAAACCCTTTGTGCTTCTTATTTGTAACGGTTTCTCGCATTTGCAATACTTGCTTGTTTACTTGTTTGCTTGCATTAAAGTCACAATTGTAGCATGGCCGGGAACTACACTAGTGGATCTTGAGGGGTGCCTGACCTTTCCCTCGAGATAATTTCTAGCCCTTACCCAAACTCTGGTTTTCATCTTAAATTCTTCTAAAAAAAAGTGTCCTAATGCACTATAATCATTAGGTGGCGACTCTCCCAAAAATCCAGAACCCAATTCCCAAACGAGAATAGAGTTGTTTTCTCAAATGTCGCAAACTCGATTCCGCATCTTAGAGGAAAAGGGGGCATCGCAGCATGACGACTCTACTGGGGATCCTTTAGGCTTTTACCATTGCATGATATATGTGACTTTATTGCTTTCTTTATTTCTTTGTTTAATGCCTTTATTTGAAACTGGCTTGTTTCTTTTGTTTCTTTTTCTTTAATTACTTTCATTTACCGCTTTTCCATCAATGTTGTCGTAATTTTTGATCAATCATTGTAAACTTTATTGTATGAACGTGAAAATACATGTAAATATGTTTCATTCTTGTAAATTGCATTTTCAACATAATATTCCACTCGTTCCAAACAAATACTATAGCAACGCTTATAATGAGTAGTTGCGCACTTCCAATACTATCACCCCTTAAATTTGGCAAAGTCGTATTTGCGTCAAAACAGGTCGATCAGCGGTGCAGTCGACGATTCTGTGCCTTTCCCTCTTGAGTTATCCGCTCAATGGTACCTGTCTAATACCTCGATAGAAAACTTACTCCGTTTAAACTGTACATGAATCATGGTCAAACCTAGCTGAGTCAGTTATGTTGTCCACATAATGACTCATTAAGATAGCCTTGTCCAAAGTCCATCGGATTTCGTTGAAACCCAAACGGACACCTCCATGTTCTATGCATTTATTTGTAGAACTTAAGTGCTTGCTATGCTAATTATTGGTTTAAATAGTCGAGTCCGGTGGGGGTAAGGGCCTAACACTTTGTTTTGCAGAAAATGAGGCACGAAGTCCCCAGATTTGGCATGGTAACCAACATTCATCCAAGGCTGCTGAATTGGTGGAAAGACCTCCATTCTAGTGATCAGACACTCGTCCGCAAGTACTTAGGGAATCTGCCTTCTCTTCTAGAGATTCAGCCTAACAACAGAATCATAGAGGTTGCGACATCGTTCTGGGATAGTGACAAGTTCGTGTTCCGCTTTGGGGACCTTGAAATGACTCCTTTGCTTGAAGAAATTGGAGGTTTAGCCGGAATTCCTTGGGAGACTCCAAGTTTGCTTATGCCAGAAAATTGCAAAGGAAGGGGTTTCCTTAAGATGATGGGATTAAAGAAAACCCAGACTTGACATGTTTGAAAGACTCTTACATCCCATTTGACTATCTATACGAGAGGTACTGCCATAACAAGTCATACCGCACCTATTCAGATGAATTTTCCATCACCTCATTGGGACATGTCCATAGAAGGGTCTTCGTTTTCATGTTTTGCTTTTTGGGGATGATCATATTCCCTATGAAGAAGGCTAGGGTCCACACCAGACTGGCCGTGGTAACCAAGACTTTGATGGAAGGGATTGGTGGGCAAACCTTCAACATAGTGCCCATGATCATCGCCGAGATATACCGTGCCTTGAATAACTGTCAACGATAGGGCAGTCATTTTGAGGGTTGAAACTTATTACTTCTGCTTTGGCTCATGGAAAACCTCCAGAAAGGGGAATACCGACAAGAGATCCTACGCAGAGATTGGGATGATCATATCGCCTTACACCAGCCAAGGCGTATGAATTATATGCCTAAAATGTTCGCTCAGCCAGAGGACGCTAGAGGATGGGTAGAATTATTTGAAAATCTGAAAGAAGACCAGGTACTATGGATGTTTGAGTGGTTTCCCATGGATGAATTCATTGTTCGATCCCGAGATGCACCATTTCTGATGCTGATTGGTTTGAGAGGAACTTATCCCTACGTTCCTCTCCGAGTCATGAGGCAAGCTGGAAGAAAACAAATCATACCAAGGGTCGATAAAATGAGCCACCTCAGGGCCGATTTCCAGGACGACGATAGACCTCACAGGTGCCAAGCTCAGCATTTGTGGCATTGCAAAATCATTTTGGGGAAAGAATCCATTGAGCCAGACATGTATCACGCCGGTTGTGTGCCGTACTATTCAGGTTGGTTAAAAGACAATAACATGGGTCAGCCGGGATTCGTTTGACGTCACAGAATTATTGACGAGCACGCTGAAGCACGAGTTAAGTATAATCAACTGTGCAAGAGAATTCGAGAGTGCTAAAGTGAGCATCGGTAAATACAAGAAGCCCATCAGAAATTGATCGAGGAGTGGAAAGATATGGCTATCAGCGCGAACAATCGGCTAGGGTATTTGGAGCGGGGTCTAGTAGAGCTGGATGGAAAGTTCATCAAGAGGATTGAAGACTGCCAAAACGCTGAAGGAAATGCAGGCGGACATCTGGCCCTAGCCAACTTGCTGCTAGGACTACGCGAGTTGGTAGAGCTGTTCGAGGGAGACAAAGATGCCAAATCTGGGGAAGGTCCTTCTGGGACCAAGTAGTTAGGAGTCTTTATTTTTCTTTAATGATGTAATAAGGCCAATGGCCACTAGTGACGTTTTACTTCCTATTATTTAGCGTCGTTTGGATTCGTCTTATTCTTATCAATAAATTGAGGCATTTAGCATTATAAGTTCTCCAAAACTATTTGTTGCTAGGCCTACCTCGGGCACAACGAGGCACTAAAACTAGGATGCGATTTACATTTTTTCGCACAACGTGTTTAAATCCTACAATATTTTTTCCTCATAATCCGCACTAACTTGTTACCTTTTATTTCTTTTATTTTTATTCCCCTCCCAAAGGTTAGTTCGTGCATTCTGGCACCATCGGCATACTCCACAAGATCCAAGGGCCCTCCACCTCCTCCTCCTCTGAGTCCTATACGGAACAAAAACAAAGGTAGAATGGGAGATCCAAGCGCCAGAAAGGAGATCGAGATTCCTCAGGGTACCCCGGTTGCTAAGGAAACTGCTACACAACTGGAGCAAAAGCTATTGAAATTCCGAGAAGAATTGGATCAGGTTCGGAATTTGGTGAACCTATCATTTTCCCTCACCACTCCTGATGTCAACACCCAGAACCCCCGTACCTCCACAAAACACCCCACAACCACATATACAACCTACTCATACCCAACACTGCAACACATGCCACACTCCCAACAACACTCCACTACTCATTCCCGAGCCACTGAATGCCACAAATGACCATTTCTATAACACTCATATTTTTGTGGATACTGTACCCCACTACACCCAACCAATCTCACATGCACCTGAGTTTGATGACAAGGACTCTCTTATCAGGAACTTAGCGGCAGAACTCAAGAAGTTAACCAGCCGCGTTCAGGGCGTGGAAGGTAACAAAGGTATTGAAGGGTTAAATTATGAAGACCTATGCATTCAGCCAGATGTTAAACTTCCGGAAGGGTACAAACCTCCCAAGTTCAAAATGTTTGATGGAATAAGAGATCCCAGAGTCTACCTGAGGACATATTGCGATAAGCTAGTTGGGGTTGGAAGGGATGAGAAGATCCGTATGAAGCTCTTCATGAGGAGCCTGAAAAGAGATGCACTATCCTGGTACATCAGCCAGGACCCCAAGAACTGGACGAATTGGGTAGGTATGGCATCAGACTTCATGGATAGATTCCGATTCAATACAGAGAACACACCGGATGTGTTATACATATAGAATTTGAAGAAGAAGCCCACCGAAACATTCCGCGAGTATGCTACTCGTTGGAGGTCAGAAGCTGTGAAGGTCAGGCCGGCCCTAGAAGAAGAGAAAATGAATAGATTCTTTGTTCGGGCTCAGGATCCCTAATATTTAAAGAGGTTGATGCTGATCGAGGGGCTAAAGTTCTTCGATATCATCAAACTTGGAGAAAGAATCGAAGAGGGCATTAAGAATGGTATGGTTACAAATCTTGAAGCATTGCAGGCCACCAATAAGGCTTTACAGACCGGTGGCACATCCAAAAAGAAGGATGTAAGTGCTGGTCGCACAGGGAGCCAAATCACCACCAAAATACCACACTTACCCATCACCTCCACTTACACATCAGTCCATCCCGAACTACCAAGCACCCGCACCCTTATATCCACCTCCCGTTTACCAATCCTCTCCACCTCTCACATATCAACCCACATCGCCCAGATACTCTCAACCAGCACCTGTTTACCAAGCTTATAACGCTCAACCCTCTCACTACCAATCACCACCCACCCGTCAAAATTTCCCAATACCCAGGCCAAATTTTGACCGCAAGCCTCCCAAACAATACATAGCCATCGCTGAACAAATTGACCAGCTATATGAAAGACTTAAAGCTTTTGGTTGCGTCACTCCTATCCCAGCCAAAGCTATAGAAAATCCCTCCTAGTGGGTCAACCCCAACAAGACCTGTGCGTATCATTCCGGCATGAAGGGACACACACTTGACGAGTGACGCTCATTGAAAGACAAGATTCAAACCCTGATCGACAATAAGGTCATAGTACCAAAGGACCCTACTCCTAATATTCGTAGCAACCCTCTGCCTGACCACAAAGTTGGAGACATTCACATGATTGAGATCGAAGATGATTGGGACCCCAAAGGGTTGATAGGTTTGATTGCTGAAGGAGATGAATCAAAGAAACCAGCGGTTACACTTAACCCAATTGTTGTGCAGAATCAGCCCTCTAGGGATGGTGAAGTAAATATGTCTATACCTCGTGAATTTGAAGCGCCTCCTTCTGCAAAGGCGCCTGGTCCAATCGAGGTTGAATTTGGAGTCCCAAAGGCACCTACACCCTTTGAAGTTGCTGTGTTACCACCAAGGGTGCCTATTCCGGTGGCAATGTCAGACATAACACCATTCCACTCAAATTCCATACCATGGGATTACACTGCTGAAGCTAAGAGGAAAGGAAAGACCAAGACAGGAGAAACGATTGTCGCACAAGGAATGACCAGAACAGGTGGGTTTACACCCAGAGCACCTAGCCGAGTCCAGTAAGCAAGCCCTGGGATGGCCTATTGATACAGGGCCTGACGATCTTTGGAGGAAAATACAGGCTAAGGAGTACTTGGTCGCTGAACAGGTGAACAAAACACCAGCACATATATCTATCCTGGCTCTTTTGCAGAGTTCAGACGCTCACAAGAATGCCCTAATGAAGATGCTGAGCGAATCTTATGTGCCCAGCAATATAACCGGGGGTGAAGTGGTGAATATGGTGGGGCAAGTGCTGGAGAGCCATAAAATAACCTTCCACGAAGATGAATTGCCGCCAAAAGGTTTGAGCCACAATAAGGCATTACACATCACCATGCAGTACGAAGATTATTTCATCACTAGAGTCCTGATTGATGGAGGATCAAACCTCAACATCTGTCCGTTGATAACTCTCAGAACTTTGGGAAAAAGCCTGCACGAGATCAAAGATGGGGCTGTCAATGTCAAGGCCTTCGATGGGTCCCAGAGATCTACCATCGGCGAAATCAGCCTATGCTTACAAATGGGGCCAACATGGTTCGACATCGACTTTCAAGTAATAGACGTCCCGGCATCCTACAACCTGCTGTTAGGACGGCCCTGGATCCATGCTGCGGGAGCCGTAGCATCTACCCTACATCAGGCAGTGAAGTTTGAATGGAATCTCCAAGAGGTGAACATTCATGGCGATGGTAGTAACCCCATATATAGTCGCCAAACCATCCCTATGATTGGAGGCAGAAGGAGAATAGGAGGAGAAACATACCACCATGTCGAAAGGGTCAATGCTGTAGATAAGGATAAGTGGTGGGACAACAAGATCGAAAGTATCCTGAATTGGTATGGGTGTAAGCCTGGAAAGGGACTTGGCAGGGCCCGGAAGGCTTCGGGGTAGCAAGGCTAAACAAAAGCACCATGCATCTCATTTTTAGCTCACTTTACTAGTTGATTTCCTTTCCGCATTATTTTTAATTTCGAAAAGAGCTTCGATGTTTCAAACAATTATGAATTTAATCAAAGCATTTCAGTTTATCATATATATCGCTCTTATTATTTTCTCTATCATCTCTATTTTTATACAGCATTACTATTACTTATCTTGACGATGAACCAACGATTGTGACTCGCAACGAAACAATGAAACAAAAGAAAATAGACTCAGAAGAAAATGAGATAACTGAAGAGGTCATTAGAGAAGTTGAGAATTTTGAGAATAGACCTAAGTCCAACCAGGAAGAAACTGAGGTCATTAATTTGGGAGATACGAAAAATGTCAAAGAAACTCGCATCAGTGTTCACTTGTCGCCATCAGAAAAGGAAGAATATATGGAATTTTTAAAGGAATATGAAGATATATTTGCCTGGTCGTATGATGATATGACTGGTCTCAGTACATCCATTGTAGCTCACAAACTGCCAATAGATCTAACCTGTCTGCCGGTAAAGTAGAAGCTCAGGAAATTCAAGCTCGACATGAGTTTGAAAATCAAAGAAGAGGTTACTAAGTAGGTCAAAGATAAGGTTCTCAAGGTGGTGGAATATCCAATGTGGTTAGCCAACATTGTGCCAGTACCAAAGAAGGATGGGAAGGTTCGAATCTGTGTCGACTGCCGGGATCTTAACCGGGCCAGTCCCAAAGATGACTTCTCCTTGCCAAACATACATATTCTTATCGACAACTGTGCCAAGCATGAGTTGTAGTCTTTCATTGATTGTTTCGCTGGGTATCATCAGATATGGATGGATGAGGAAGATGCAGAGAAAACGGCTTTCATCACGCCATGGGGGATGTATTGTTACAAAATGATGCCGTTTGGGTTAAAGAATGCTGGTGCCACCTACATGAGAGCCATGACTACCCTCTTACACGATATGATACACAAGGAGATCGAGGTGTATGTGGACGATGTCATCTTCCAAGAAATCCACTGATCATATGGAAGATCTGAGAAAGTTCTTCAACAGACTGAGAAGATACAATCTGAAACTGAATCCCGCCAAGTGTGCATTTGGGGTTCCTGCTGGAAAACTACTGGGTTTCATCGTGAGTCGTCGAGGAATAGAATTGGACCCATCAAAGGTCAATGCCATTCAAGAACTGCCACCGCCAAAGAAGAAGAAGGACGTGATGAGTTTCTTGGGAAGACTCAACTATATTAGTCGGTTTATAGCTCAGTCCACGGTCATTTGTGAACCCATCTTTAAAATGCTAAAAAAAAAAGACGCTACTACTAAATGGACCAACGATTGTCAGAAAGCCTTCGACATAATCAAGGAATACCTGTCAACGCCACCAGTCTTGGTTCCGCCCGAGCCAGGAAGGCCCCTATTGCTTTATCTCACGGTTTTGGATGGAGCATTCGGTTGTATTCTTGGACAGCATGATGAAACGGGGAAGAAGGAGCAAGAAATCTACTATCTCAGTAAGAAGTTCACCCCGTACGAGGCCCAGTATTCCTTATTAGAGCGCACCTATTGTGCTCTGACTTGGGTAGCTCAGAAATTAAGAAATTATTTCTGTGCCTACACTACTTATCTCATATCCAGGATGGACCCGTTAAAGTATATCTTCCAGAAGACCATGCCCACACGCAAGCTCGCCAAGTGGCAAATCTTGCTGAGTGAATTCGATATTGTTTACGTGACTCAGAAAGCAATCAAGGGTCAAGACATAGCAGATCACCTTGCCGAGAATCCTATTGGCGGAGAATAGGAACCCCTGAAAACGTATTTTCCTGATGAAGAAGTGTCCTTTGTAGGAGAAGATATTGCAGAATCCTACGATGGTTGGAGGTTGTTTTTCGACAGAGCCGGAAATTTCAAAGGAGTTGGCATAGGAGCAGTCCTAGTATCAGAAACCGGCCAGCATTACCTGGTATCCGCCAAGCTCAGGTTCCTTGCACAAATAATATGGCTGAATATGAAGCTTGCATCCTGGGGCTCAAGATGGCCATCGACATGAACATTCAAGAGTTGCTAGTGATCGGGGACTTAGACCTGCTCATACATCAAGTTCGAGAAGAGTGGGCCACCAAAAAATCTAAGATACTTCCCTACTTGCATTACATACAGAAGTTAAGGAAAAGATTCACAAAACAGAATTTTAGCATATCCCCAGGGTCCAGAACGAGTTCGCTGACGCATTAGCTACCTTATCATCCATGATCCAGCATCCAGATACGAATTTCATTGATCCCATCCCAGTAAATATTTATGATCAGCCAGCTTAATGTGCTCACATTGAGGAAGAAGCAGCCGGAAAACCATGGTTCCACGACATCAAAAGGTACTTGACAACAAGAGAATACCCAGGACTTGCCAATGCTACTCAGAAGCACACACTTTGGAGATTATCCAACAACTTCTTCCATAGTGGGGGAATCCTATATAGAAGGACTCCCAATTTGGGTTTATTGAGGTGTGTTGAAGCAAAAGAAGCATCCAGACTATTGGACGAAGTGCACGTAAGGACTTGCGGGCCGCACATGAATGGTTTTGTTTTAGCAAAGAAGATACTCCGAGCAGGTTATTTTTGGATGACTATGGAAACAGACTTTATCCAGTATGTTCGCAAGTGCCATCGCTGTCAAATACATGCAGATATGATAAAGGTGCCTCCAAACGAGCTTACTGCAACAAGCTCACCGTGGCCATTCGCCCCCTGGGGGATGGACGTCATTGGACCTATCGATCCTGCCGCATCAAATGGGCACAGATTTATCCTGGTGGCAATTGATTATTTTACTAAATGGGTTGAAGCAACATCATACAAAGTAGTGACTAAGAAAGTTGTGGCAGATTTCGTCCGTGACTGTATTGTTTGCCGATTAGGAATTTTGAAATCAATCATTACTGATAATGGTTCCTATCTCAATAGCGATTTAATGAAAGCGATGTGTGAGACATTCAAGATTAAACACAAGAACTCTACAGCCTACAGGCCTCTGATGAACAGAGCTGTAGAAGCAGCCAACAAGAATGTCAAGAAGATACTAAGGAAGATGGTCGAAAGTCACAAACAATGGCATGAGAAGTTATCATTCGCCTTACTGGGATACCGCACATCGACCGGAGCAACTCCCTACATGCTAGTTTATGGTAAAGAAGCGGTCATCCCTACTGAGGTAGAAATACAAGAATGATGGGAATCATACAAGAAGCAGAGTTAGAATCCCTCCCTCATTGAGAATCATACAAGAAGCAGAGTTAGACGACACAGAATGGGTAAAAGGTCGTTATGAGTAGTTAGCCCTTATAGATGGGAAAAGAATGAATGCAGTTTGCCAAGGTCAGTTATACCAGAAACGAATGTCCAAAGCCTTTAGAAAAAAGTTAAGCCAAGGAAGTTTACACGGGGGCAGTTGGTGCTAAAGAAAATATTCCCACATCAAGATGAAGCTAAGGGAAAATTCTCTCCCAACTGGCAAGGTCCGTACATGGTTCATCAGGTTCTAACTAGAGGAGCCCTTATTCTTGCAGAAATGGACGGAGAAGTCTGGCCAAAGACAATCGACTCAGATGTAGTAAAACGATATTATGTAAAATCACCTATGATTTCTTTATGATGTAATTTGAACTACGCCTGACTTGATTCCCGTTTAACAGGGGATACGTAGGCAGCCCTATGGGTTTAGTTACAATTTGATAAAAATTTCATTCCCCCTATTATTGGAACTGTAGCAGAATTTTAAGGAGGACCCTCAAAATTCCGAAGTTAGTCTTCAGCCACTCATTGCCAGGGATGTCACCTCAGTAAACTGGGCAGAATTTTGAGGAGGATCCTCTTAATTCCGAAGTTGACTCTTCTGTCATTCAGTGCAGCCGTAGGAAGTCCCAGCCTAGTAAACTGGGACAGAATTTTGTGAAGGACCCTCAAAATTCCGGAGCAGGAAATGTTGTAATGTCTCGAACCGCGTCACAGTCGTTGGTTCAGCTAAAAGAAAACTATTTTTCTACTTATGATATGTTTACTAAATCATGCATAATTATTATCCAAACTGCCGCTATTTAGCAATGCTACTCTGATGATACGCAATGCCAGGATTCAAGGGAAAACGAACTAACCTTTCCCCCTCTTATGAAACTCACAATTTTCTTTGAATGCAATCACCTAAGTCGCAAAATTACCAAACATATTACGCAATTGCATTGAACCGTTATACATATTCGCATTTGCTCCCCACACGCAATATCCCCAGCAGCCGCAGTATCACAATCAGCTAAGAATTTTTACTTACTATTCGCTTTTATCTGCATTGCATAAGGCTACCTTTCTGCCTTTCGCGACTAAGTATTGTCGCCATCCTGCATTATCTGCATTGCTTAAGGCTACCTTTCTACCTTCCGCGACTAAGCGTTGTCGCTATCCTGCATTATATGCATTGCATAAGGCTACCTTTCTACCTTCCGAGACTAAGCATTGTCTCCATCTGCATTTCCTGCATTGCATAAGGCTACCTTTATGCCTTCCAAGACTAAGCACTGTCTCCACCTGCATTTCCTGCACTGCATAAGACTACCTTTCTATCTTTCGAAACTAAGCGTTGTCTCCATCTGCATTTCCTGCATTGCATAAGGCTACTTTTCTGCCTTCCAAGACTAAGCATTGTCTCCATCTGCATTTCCTACATTGCATAAGGCTACCTTTCTGCCTTTTAAGACTAAGCATTGTCTCTACCTGCATTGCATAAGGCTACCTTTCTGCCTTCCGAGACTAAGCATTGTCTCCATCTGCATTTCCTGCATTGCATATGGCTACCTTTCTGTCTTCCGAGACTAAGCATTGTCTCCATCTGCATTTCCTGCATTGCATAAGGCTACCTTTCTGCCTTTCGAGGTTAAGCTCTACCTCCATCCTGCACTTCTTGCATTGCATAAGGCTGCCTTTTTGCCTTCCGAGGTTAAGCTCTACCTCCACCTGCATCGTTGAAATACCTCCACTTTATCTCCATCTGCATCGGCTAAAATATCGCCACTTTATCTCCCTAGCATGGCTGAAATATCGACACCCTTTACTTATGTCTTGCAATCGGCTGAAACATTGCCAAACTTTATTTAAATTCTACATCGGCTGAAAGATCGCCAGTTCATATTTAAATCTCCATCATCATCTATGGCTATGCTTTCGGTCGGCTGAAATATCACCGTTTTACTTTTTATATCGACTAAAACATCGCTCGCTTTATTTAAAGTTCTGTCGGCTAAAATATCGCCATTTATATTCTTTGCATTGGCTGAAATATCGCCGTTTACGCTTTTGCATTGGTTGAAATACCGCCAAATCTTGCATTTCAGAGGCTGAAATATCTCCAAACTGTCCGATGACATCATTGTTCGGAGGCATCATCCTTCATAGCCCGAGAACACCATGCCGTGGCCTGAGGACCCCACTTTATACCATGCACATCATTATTCAAAGGCATCATGGTTCGGAGGCACTATTATCATAGCCCGAGAACATCATTTCATAGCCTGCGAATCCTTTAATTTTGTGCTTCATGGCCCAGGACATCATGGTCCGAGGACGTCATCCTAACCGTCCAAGGACAGCATTCATGGTCCAACGGGAACTTGTATCATGTTTAATTTATGCACAATATACGCCTATATTGCTCACTTGCAGGTACACTGGCTAGCAATGGCCGTCTCAGCAGGAGCGATCCCGCTCCAGGCCCCGCCGCCAATCAAGTTTCAGATACCTCTAGCCCCATAAACATCGTGCCCAACTCTTTCGAATCGCCATCGGCACGTTCCGTCAATGGTTCCTAAACTACATTCGGCCTGATTCTTGTAAAACCACGGATATATAGGTAGCTCAGAAACAAGAGCTTGGTCAAATTCTTTTGAAATCGCTGCTTCCGATCAAAGTTGGCCATCATATCTTTACTCGACAACTCTTTCATCCTTCCCGGGTAAAGAGGAGCAACTGTTAATACCTAATTTTTCCCTAAGTATTTCTTATACCCAAATATTTCCAAAATAGCATATTGGTGCATGTATAAGCACGTCCAAGAGTTTTGACATTTTTTTTGATGATTTTTAAAACCAATTTATTGCTTATTTTTACACAACAAAATCCAATAATTATTCCCAAAATTATCATTTAGGTGAATAATTCATTTTATTTTCATATTTACACCTAAATATAATTAGAGTAATTTTCGTATATTTTTTACAAATTTATTTGGTATTTTAAAGCTAAATTGTATATAATTGCAATTATAGCCTATCTTGTAATTTATGAAATTTTACGTTTATAAAATTAATTACAGTATTTTTAATTAATATTTATATAATACTTATTTACCCAATTCGTTTAATTTGTTTTTAAAATCTGTACTACTATTTTATAAAAAATCAAAGGAGGAAAATTGGATATTTACGATTTGGCGTTTATTGTATTTCAATTATAGCCAATTTGGCACCCCATTTCAGCCCCAATTTAAAACACAATTACCCAGCCCAATTAACATGCCTACCCGACCCAGTACATGTTCAACCGACCCAACCCAACTCCCTTTTAAATCTCGGCCGTTGATCATTTAGATCAACGACCACCGTTACTTCTTACCTTTTTTAATTTACACGACCGCCTAACCCTATCTTATTTTCCTAATCCGCCGCCCTCAAACGCTCTCGTCTCTCGAGCTCTCTCAAAACCCTAGCTGCCGCTTCCCATCGAAACCCTAATCCATGGCTCCCCAAACTCATCGGAGCCCTACACCGGCCTCCTACAGTTTCTATGCGCTCATCTCTGAGGTCCTATGACCAGATCTTGAAGGGGTCTCGACCAAGCTCTGCTCGGTGGCTGTTCTCCGGTCATATGCAACCTCTGTCCAGCCAGCCATGTCTATTCGAGTTCGATCTTCGACTATCTCGCTCAAATCGATGGTTTCCAAAGCCTTTCTCATCACCTGGGTTTCTGATGAAACTCTAGCTCTAAGGTTCCTTCGATTTATTCTTAGATCTGCCCCAGATCTATGTCTGTTTGAACTTTCTGAGCATGTTTCTCAAGGTTTCCCCAATTTTTGCTTTCAAAACTCTTTGTTCTTTAATTATCATTTTATGTTAAGTTATTTCGAATCTCCCCCTTTGTTTTGGGGATGTTTCTATACTTTGTTGGTTTGTTTCCCTTATCTGAGTAAGCATGTTGAAATGCCCTAATTTTGGGATTCTTGTTTGAATCTGTTTGTTAAGATGTCATTCGATTCATACGCTTATCATCTCTAGGTTTATTTGATGTTAAAAACCCTAATTTTGGGGATTTACTTGGGTTCTTGATCCGATTTGTTTGCTTTACTGATTAATGATTGAAACCCTAATTTTTAGGGGGTTTTCGCTTGAGATTTAAAATTGCTTGTTGTTTCACCTGTTTGTCGCCTCCTAACTCAACTGATTTGAAACCTTTGTCTCTTTGGGAGGCTATTCGAAGTCCTGTGAGTTTTTGTTTGTGCATGTTTGTATGTTTGAAATCATTTAGCTTGATTCCTTGTTTCAACATTTTTTTTCTCTATATGTTCTATGCTTATGATTCTCACTTGATTCTCTGCATGTTTTTGACTCCTACTATTACGCACTGAAGCCTAACTAACACGCTTGAGTGTCTGCTCTATGCTATTGCTGTATGATGTATCTTTTGGCATGACTTATCCTCATATGTCTGCTATTTGTGCATGCATTATATACTGAGTTCCTCCTATGATTTATTTAACTCGAAATTGATTTCAAAAACTTTTCCTTCCCTGAGATCCTGATTTTACTAGCCTGTCAAAGTCTAATTGATTCTTTTCCTTTGATTGGCCTCACTGAATCTTTCCAAAAATAATTTCAAATCCAGTACTTAGACTTAATTGCCTATTGTATGACTTTACTGTTTCTTTTATGGCAACAACCATTCTGCTTACAAGGCTGATTCTCCTTCCCTTATTTGGATCCTGTTAGTATCCGTTTGAATAAGAGTCCCCTGATTAAAGGGGAATCTTATACTAATTGATTCAGATTTGTGACCATGGCCATATTTTTGTTAGATTTGTACTTATTACCCTATTTCTCTACACGTTTTCAAAGCTATAAATACTCTCCTCCCTTTTCTTTGAACACACGAACACAAAAAACAATCTAAGTTCAAACACTCTCTTATATATTTTTTTAAAAAAAAACTCTCGCCCTCTTTCTGCTACTTGTGCTACTGTGGACTTTTGTTTGTTCTATTTCCTTATGCACTTTTGCTTTCTTTACTGGTATGTTCTAGTTAATTTTCAAGCTTCATCAACAACATGCTTCATTCCTGTCTACTTCTGATCATGTTTTCTTTAATTTACATGTATTTCTAGCATGCTGTAACATGTCCCTTTCCCTTGTAATTCAATGTTTAATTTATGTGTACATCCTATTAGTTGTTGGTTATCTGTGTGATACCTTATAGATCCCAAACCCTCATATCCCTTTTATGCTTAAGTTATGGTTCATAAACATGGCAATGTCTGAAATCATTGTTCATGGATATGAACTGGGCTCTTTGGTCCCTAAGCTTGTCAGTTTCCAATTCCCCATTCCCCTATTGTGTGTATGCTGAGTAATAGCCTTGGCCTGCTAGTAGTTCTGATTATTGTTCAGGCTATGGCTTGACCTCCAGTGGGTCTTTACACCCTAAATGCTTGATCATAGTTTTGGTCAGGGGTGTGCCAGTCTATTTTGTGGCTGGGCATGACCACCAGCCTGCCTGGGTAGCCCCTCTACCCCTTTCTATTGCACTTACACTCAATACTTAGAACTTAAGTTCTGCCCCACTTGTGTGAGCCTTGCCTTGGGACCCTTGAGCTCCCTCTGAACTTGGACACATAAGGGCTGGCCCTTCCGCACTGCACAACTCAATTTCTATTAATATCTTGGGGTATGCACTGCCTGGGTTTCCTGAAATCCCTTGGATCTCTAAAACACCTTAAATAAGAGAAGGCTTGGAAATCTGGATCTCGAAAGTGGTTCAATCACATATTATTAGGCATTAAGTCTGAATTAGGCTGCTCGGATGTAGCTGATGATTTCTGATGTATTTTTTTATTATTCCAGTTGTTTCTTTTGGGCTGTAATAATTTGTACAAACTCCGGGGACTTAGTAAAAAGGGGGGATGGGATTTATTTTTATGCATCAAGGGTAGAGATCCTGCCTGTAGGGGTTTGTTATGATTTCTGCAATTTCACACCTAGAAATCATGACTGCAGGTTTAAACTTTTATTTCTGTAAACACACCTAGAAATCCTGCCTGTAGGTTTAAACTTTTATTTCTGCATATCCACCTAGAAATCATGCCTATAGGTTTAAACTCTTATTTCTGCATATCCACCTAGAAATCATGCCTATAGGTTTAAACTCTTATTTCTGCATATCCACCTAGAAATCATGCCTATAAGTTTAAACTCTTATTTCTGCATATCCACCTAGAAGATCATGCTCATAGGGTAAACTTTAATTTTTGCATTTATGCAAAACTCACGTCTAGAAATCATGCCTATAGGATTCGTTCATAATATCTGCAAACGCGTATATATATCCTGCCTATAGGTTAACTTCTAATTGTTTCCGCAAAAAAAAAATTCATATGAAAACATGGTCTACAAACTGCTGCATTTTGCATCTACAAACTTCACTAGGCAAACCATTTGTAGGTTTGAATAATAAAAGCTACATATAGAGAGCATGTTCATAGGACCTTCTATCAACATCTAAAAGGAGTCCACATCATTATTCATATAGAAAGCATGCCTATAGGAAGTTTCGAATTTAAATAGAGATAATACTAGCTGTTAAACTTATATTGTCCCGCTAAAATCAATAACCCCTATTAGTTTTCCCATTTGTTTCTAAAATCAGTATATATCACGCCTAGTTCTAATCAACACTTAGGTCAACCAGATCAAATTCAAACAATTGCATTCGAGTATGCCTAGTGTAGACTTTTCGCCTAAAAATATGCGTTGAACCAGTCCACTCGTCGCTTTATTTAAATAAGACCAAAATCAGTACGTGAAAGACATGCTAAACTCTGTGATTTTCGATGATTTATAGAGGCATATTTGAGCCATGCTTGCTTGTCTGTTTCCCCTTCTATTTGCAATTATTTGTTTTGGTTGACGCCTTAGCATTTTATCCTTTGAAACTTCTAAAAGCCTCAAACCCCTTTCCCTTTAAGATTATTAGTCCATTTTCCTCCAGGACTGACAGGATTGGGACGGGTAATAGCATGCAATAAGTAAATGATACCATTCCGCGCTTTGACACCTTGATGGGGTGGGAAGGGTAGACACGTAGATGATGATTACATGATAACACTATGCGTACAGTTGGGTACCAGTGTTTTGTGAATGATCCATGTAATGTATAAACCTAGGACCCCCCTCATTCTTTATTAGTTTAATAATTTTCAGAATTTTAAAAGCTGTCCCATCTTCAACTTCCGTTTCTTATACTTCTTTTAAGTTGTTTGCACCAATTATTTGACCCCTTCCCTTTACTTGCGTATCTCTTCTTTAATCACAAAACCGTTTTCTTTTTGAATTCCAGCACTTTTAAACCCTTTGTGCTTCTTATTTGTAACGATTTCTCGCATTTGCAATAATTACTTGTTTACTTGTTTGTTTGCATTAAAGTCACAATTGTAGCATGTCCGGGAACCACACTAGTCGATCTTGAGGGGTGCGTAACACCTTCCCCTTGAGATAATTTCTAGCCCTTACCCAAACTCTGGT
The DNA here is from genome assembly GCA_026770625.1 of Nicotiana glauca. Lineage (NCBI taxonomy): Eukaryota > Viridiplantae > Streptophyta > Magnoliopsida > Solanales > Solanaceae > Nicotiana > Nicotiana glauca. Next base: position 32,548 of record MU695983.1, on the reverse strand, counting down.
TTTTATCTTAAATTCTTCTAAAAAAATGTGTCCTAATGCACTATAATCATTAGGTGGCGATTCTCCCAAAAGTCCAAAATCCAATTCCCAAACAGGAATAGAGTTGTCTTTCCAAATGTCGTAAATCCGATTCCGCATCATAGACGAAAAGGGGGCGCATCGACAATAACGAACCAGGTTTTTTTAGATCCAGATTACTTAGAGATAGATAATGTGCAATGCTCTAGTCTTTTGTCCCATGGCTCGTCATTGTCTTCAACAACTTCCAACTAACTTATATCTCCACTCTACAAAAGATCAATCACAGTAACATAAGTACTCTTGTGTCTTTTGGCTACAACATCACCTCACCAGTCATAGGATTTGAGATCATGCATATCCTGGACAAGCATTCCACCTTATTTCCATTTACACAAATCTTCCAAATCCTAGACCGTATCCCTTTTTAGCCATTTTCAAAAGCGTACACTCTCTCCTTGAAGGGATTTTTAGTGAAGGAAAATTGGTTCTATTTCTAGCCTTGTGCTTTGAGCAGCCACTATTCATGTGTCATTATTGGCTGCTTCCCTTCACTGCTCCTTGGACACGGAAATCAAGCATTAGATTTTGGAACCCAAACTAGTTTGGATCCTTATTAAGAGAAAAAGGATGAATGAGTTCTCTCTTAGTCCAGGCAGGCAAATTGCGTTTCCTATTTGATGGTTTCCTATATGACGGACCAGAACCTGTTGTAGTATTTGCTCTCTCAGCAAAGACTTTATTTCTTTGATGAGGCTGAACCCTGGCCATGCAATTTTCCTTGAGGTACCCATTGTTGCCACAGTGGGTACATAGCCAATTGTCAGGTACAGTAAGATACTTGCTGTGCGGGTTGTAGGGAATCTTTTACCTTTGAAACCCAATCCACTGCCAGTTTCCCCTAGAGTTGGTGTACATGGCAATGATAGCATCCGAGGACCTAGTCCACTTAAGCGATTTCTCAACATCACTCTTTACTTTCCCTAGTTCTTCCTGAAGCTGTTTGTTTTTCTCAAGTTCAACACACAGACTAGTCTTTAACCAATTTAACTCATTTTTAAGATTAATGTGTGCTTCACTTGCAACTTCCTTTCCCTTTTCAGAGTTTCTAGGCCTATTTACTGTTTTAAATTCCTCAATTATTTCTTTCAAATCTACTACCACCACTACTAGGTTATCTATTTCTTGCTCAATTATATAAACTCTCTCAGTCAAGGTTTCCTTTTCTTTACTTGCACAATCAATGGTTTCTTTTAAGTCCACCACAACCACCATTAGATAATCTCGTTCATTTTCTATACTAGCAATTTTCTCTTCTAAGGCATTCTTTTCTCTTTTCAAGTTCTTTATTGTTTCTTTCAAATCAACTACAATGACTACTAAGTCATCTCTGGTTTGTTTAGCTTCCCCTAGTTCTATAGTTGATGCATCTTTATCATTGATAAGAATATGGTAAGCATCAATTAGCATATTTGCTAATGACATGAGCTTTTTAGGAGAGTAAGATTTTTTGTTTTCTCTGAACATCCAGAATGTTTACCTCATCACCATCGTCAGCAAATTAAGCCATTATAGCAAAGATTGAATCATACTCAGTTGTTTCATTTTCCATTTGCCATCATTGAACTACCACCATGGTCATCTTCTTCTTTAGATTCGCTGTAGGAGGCTCCCCATGTACCAAGAGCTTGATTTACAATGTTGTCAGCATCATTCTTCCTCTTGAAGCATTTGTCAGGAACCTGGTTCCTCTTGGTTGCTTTCTCAAAGTTGTTATTATACTGATCTTGCTTTGGGAGGGGGTAATCCTTGATGAAGTGTCCTGGCTTGCCACATTTATGACATAGGTCATAATTTCTGGGCTTGCTAGAGCTTCCCCTTTTTGGAATGCCTCCATTCTTATGAACCATCTTCTGGAACCTCTTTGTCAAGTAAGTCATTTCCCCATCTTTACCACTTGAGTCATTGTTGTCCGTCTTGAGGACCAGGTTCTTCTCCCTCTTGGGCTCTCTTCTTTCATTGTCCTTCTTCTTCTTCTTCTTCTTCTTTATTTCATAGGTTTTCAAGTTTCCAACAAGTTCACCTATGGTCAGTGTCTGCAAGTCCTTAAACTCTATAATGGCGTTAACCTTGCTTTCCCAAGAACTGGGCAGTACACTAAGGATTTTTCGGACAAGCTTGTTTCTTGGAATACTTTCACCAAGAGAGTGAAGCTCATTGATGATGGAGGTGAATCGAGTATGCATATCTTGGATGGATTCATCAACTTTCATTCTGATAAGCTCATATTATGTTGTGAGCATATCAATCTTGGATTGATTTACTTGAGTTGTTCCCCCGTGAGCTGTCTGAAGAGCCTCCCAGATCTCTTTTGCTGATTGACAAGCTGATATCCTGTTATATTCATTAGGGCCAATACCACACACAAGAATTTTCTTTGCTCGAAAATTCTTTCTATGGCCTTTCTATCAGCGTCATTGAATTCTTTCCTTGTCTTGGGAATGGCTACTGGTAGATCGCCAAGGTTCTTTGTATGGAAAAAGGGCCCATCACATATTACATCCCATAACTCAGAGTCTTCAGCCATGATGAAGTCATGCATCCTAATTTTCCACCGCCCATAGTATTGCCCGTTAAACCTAGGATATCAATACATAGACTGACCTTCTTCAAAGTTTGGAGGAGCATCCGTGAGGTTCCTTTCTAGGTGTTAACCTGATAGAAAGAACCCGCTCTGATACCAATTGATAGAATGTAAGGGTCCACCAACTTCTATAGTGAACCAGGTTCTCTATCAGGTTCGATAGTACACATACAAAAAGCAAAAATTAAATTATAGGAGGAATTTTATGTGAAAAATTCCAAACTCAACGGGATTAAAAACCATGACCAACCCTTGTAGGTTTTCAACTTTACTACTGAGCAACTTTTAGATTACAACCTATGAAACCTAGGAATTAAACTCTTAATCCTTCACTAACTTGTGACACACTTGTTACAAGTCACTTTGCAATAACTCTATTACAAAGACTTTGAAGTTTGATTAACTCTAGACAAGACTTAAACACGCGGGTTTAAGGTTTACTAGGCTTTCCTACAGAATGCTTCTTAAACAAGTGATATAGGAACTTTAGTTTAAGATAATTACAAAGTTACAACTCAACTAAGGACATACAATAACTCTATGTGGGAACTGGTCCGTAGTTGTTTTGTTCTTTGTTCTTGAAGCACTTGTCACTTGCTTGCTGAATGATCACGTGAGTGAGCTTGAGTGAAATCTCTAATTGTTCAAGTGTGTTGTTTTACCTTACTTGAATGCATGTATACATGTGTGACATAAATTACAATGATGCAAGCAAGGTAAGTAAAAAGTCTTCCATGGAAAGTTGACTACAGTACTGTTCATACATTATAGCGTGTGTAGGAAACAACTTTCTAGCTGGAGAGTTGACTTCGTACAGTCTCCTCGGGAACTGGTAGGGACCTGGTCCCTCAGTTGTTCCTTCCACTCCGAGGAGTTGAATTATATTCCATGCTAAATCCCAACCTGGAACCTTATGATTTTGAGGTCTTGAAAATGTGTAACAGGTTCCTTGTCTGTTCTGGATAGTAAGTTTGTTAGATCATCAGAACATAAAGTATAGTACGGATACGTGAGAACAAATACCTCATATAATATCTTGTTAGGAAGGCTATGGATATGTGAGAAAAAAGTGGTTTTATCTACCTACCATAAATGACTGAAGTACTGTGAAGATGAGGTCGGAAAGTAGATAGTTGCTAATGATAAGCCTTTACCGAGGCTGAATCATACTTTGCCGATGCAAAATTCTACTTAAAGAATTACGTCTCAAAGGAGGTTAAGTTTGATGATGTGATGTTGACCAAAAGTGTTGCAAAGAAGGTTGATGTCCACAAATAGAAAGGCAAATATTACAATTGAAAAGGATCAAGTGCTTTATGATAGGAACAAGATGAATGAGGCATCTTCAAGTAAGAAAGTGATTCATGTTCTTCGCTACGTCCCAAGGAAAGTAAGGTTGAAGATCCAAACTACAAGGCGATGAGTTAGGATACTTGACCCGTCCTATCAAGAAAATTGATACAGTTAAATCGTTTACAAAGTTGCTTAAAGGGTTTGTCAAATTGTCAAACTACAATTCACTTCTAAATCTAGCACTTCCTTCAAAGTGCACAGATGTGGACTTTGACCCAAATGCATACAATTTGTTAGCAGAAGCTGGATATGATCCCAATGAACCATCCACGTTGGGAAAGCTCCCGCCTGAAGCTTCAAACCCTACTCAAAAGATAATGATGGAGAGAGGATACCCAGTGAAGCAATCATGTGAAGGTTTGGGTTACAAACAACCCCCGCCAATCCGTATCTCCATTAAAAGGGCAAGTTGTAACTACATTACTGCTAAAGAAGTGTCTACGACACTTAATGAGAAGCCTTCTATGTTTGATCGACTTACAAAACCAAGGACCTCAGTCTTTGATAGGTTGGGACCATAGATGAAGGAAAACAAGCGTCATGGAAGTAATAGAAGGATTGGTGCACATGCCTTTGCTAAAAAGGAGATTTTGACCACAGACTGCCCAAGTCTGATTCCTTCTAGAATAAGTCGAGAGACCAAACTTGTAGTTTCGTGCGGAGAGGTCCTCAAACGAAAGGCTCATACTATAGTCAACAATAAAGAACATGAGGAAGATCAAGAAAGAGTGGTGTCATCATATCATATCATCATTCATGAAGAACAAAATGCTTCATCTTATATGGAAGTCGAGGAAAAGTGCCTTATTATTTATGTATATCATCACATATCTTTCAATGATGGTAATCCTCAAGAGGATGAAGACACTAAAGATGCACAACCTGAGCTTGAAGAAGGGGTGAAGACAACGGTTGATGCATTAAAAGAAGTCAATCTCGAAGCTGTTGAAGATCCAAAGCCCACATATGTAAGTACAACCCTAACTGATGATGACGAGAGCAAATATATTGATCTACTTAAGGAGTTCAAATACATATTTTCTTGGAGCTATAAAGATCCAAAGCACCTCTCTAAATTAGGTGCTCATCCCGTAAAGTAAGCACATCATCTCTTCAAACCTAAATTGGTTCCCTTAATTAAAATCAAAGTTAACAAGCTTATTGAGGCTGGTTTTGTTCGTGAAGATGGATATTATACACGAATTTCAAGCATCGTCCCAGTAAGAAAAGAGAATGGCCAAATCCGAGTTTTTGTTGACTTTATGGACCTAAATAATACTTGTCCTAAGGATGAATTTCCTCTTCCCATCCCAAGCTCATAATTGATGCCACGACTGGATATGAGACGATGTCTTCCATGAATGGTTTTTCTGGATATAATCAAATTTGCATGGCATCGAAGAATGAAAAACTTACCGCCTTTCGAACCTCTAATGGTATATACTGCTACAAGGTAATGCCTTTTGGTTAGAAAAATGCTAGTGCTATATATCAACGTGCCATGCAAAATATTTTTGACAACATGCTTCAAAAAAACATGGTGTTATGTTGACGACTTGGTGGTAAAGTCAAGGAAGAGAGATGATCACTTCCAATTTATAAGGGTGGTATTCAAACGGCTGTGAAGATACCAACTCAGAATGAATCCAACTCAGAATGGTAGGTAGATGAAACCACTTTGTTCTCACGTATCCATAGCCTTCCTAACAAGATATTATATGAAGTATTTGCATATAGGGACTAAGTGTCCCAAGACTCTCTGAAACTCAACGCCGAACGTCCCAGCAAACCAAATAGTAGAAATGAACTTAGGGGAAGCAGTTAATAGGGGATCGGGGTGTTAATTCTTAAGACAACCGGCCGGGTTGTCACATCCTCCTACACTTAAACATTCGTTCGTCCTCGAACAATCATAAAGAACATACCTGAAGTAGTGAAAAGATGAGGGTAACTGTTGCACATATCCTGCTCGGTCTTCCAAGTCGCCTTCTCGGCCGGCTGACCCCGCCACTGAACCTTCACTGAAGCTATGTTCTTTGACCTCAACGTTTTGATCTGCCTATACAATATAGCAACTGGCTCCTTAACATAAGATAGATCCTTGTCCAACTGGACTGAACTGAAATCCAACACGTGCGATGGGTCACCATGATACCTCCGGTGCATCAAAACATGAAATACCGGATGAACTCCGGCCAAACTGGGAGGTAAGGCAAGCTCATAGGCAACCTCCCCAACTCGCCTCAAGATCTCAAAAGGGCCAATAAACCTCGGACTCAACTTTCCTTTCTTCCCAATCTCATGACGCCTTTCAAAGGTGAAACCCGAAGCAGAACCTGCTCGCCAACCATATATGAAACATCACGAAACTTCCTCTCTGCGTAACTCTTCTGTCTGGACTGGGTTATATGGAGTCTATCTTGAATCATCTTAACCTTATCCAATGAATCCTGAACCAACTCTGTGCCCAATAGCCTGGCCTCACCCGGCTTAAGCCAACCCACCAGAGATCTACACCTCCTACCATATAAAGCCTCATACGGCACCATCTGAATGCTGGACTGATAGCTTTTGTTGTAAGAAAACTCTGCCAATTGAAAGAAATGATCCCAAGATCCTACAAACTCAATCACACACGCATGGAGCACATCCTCAAGAATCTGAATAGCGCTCTCGGACTGTCCGTCTGTCTGGGGGTGAAATGCTACGCTCAACTCTACCCAAGTGCCTAACTCCTGCTACACGGCACTCCAGAATCACAATGTAAACTGAGTACCTCTGCCAAAAATGATAGAAACTGGAATACCATGCAGACTGATGATCTCCCGGATATAAATCTCTGCCAACCGTTCTGATGAATAAGTGGTACATACAGGAATGAAATGAGCAGATTTGGTCAGCCGATCCACAATAACCAAAATGGAATCAAACTTCTTCAAGGTCCGTAGGAGTCCATATACAAGTTCTATGGTGATGCGCTCCCATTTCCACTCCGGAATCTCTATCTGCTGAAGCAACCCACCCGGGCGTTGGTGCTCATACTTCACTTGCTGGCAGTTGAGGCATCTAGACACATAACCAACGATTTATTTCTTCATCCGACTCCACCAATAGTGCTACCTCAAGTCCTAATACATCTTCCCGGCAACCGGATGGATGGAATACCGCGAACTATGGGCCTCTGCTAGAATCAACTCTCGAAGGCCATCAATATTGGGCACACAAATCCGGACCTGCATCCTCAATGTCCCGTCATCTCCAATAGTCACATCCCTGGAATCTCCACGCTGAACCTTGTCCTTAAGGACAAGCAAATGATGGTCATCATACTGCCGCTCCCGGATACGATCAAATAGGGAATACCGGGAAACCACACAGGCTAGAACCCGACTGGGCTCCGAAAGATCCAATCTCACAAACTGGCTGGCTAAGGCCTGAACATCCATCACCATAGGCCTCTCTGAAGCTGGTAAATATGCCAAACTACCCAAACTCTCCGCTCGGCGACTCAAGGAATCCGCCACCACATTGGCCTTGCCAGGGTGATACAGAATAGTAATGTCATAATCCTTCAGCAAATCTAACCACCTCCTCTGACGCATATTAAGATCCTTTTTCTTGAGTAAGTGCTGTAAGCTCCGATGGTCAGTATAGATCTCATAAGGCACACCGTACAAATAATGATGCCAGATCTTCAAGGCATGAACAATGGCAGCTAGCTCAAGGTCGTGGACATGGTAATTCTTTTCATGTATCTTTAACTGTCTAGACGCGTAGGCAATCACCCTATCGTCCTGCATCAACACTGCCCTAAGGCCAACTCTCGAGGCATCACAATAGAAAGTATAAGACCCCAAACCGGTAGGCACCATCAAAATTAGGGCTGTAGTCAATGCTGTCTTGAGCTTCTAAAAGCTTGCCTCACACTACTCTGTCCATTAAAATGGGGCACCCTTCTGGGTCAATCTAGTCATAGGGGCCGTAATCGATGAAAATCCCTCCACGAAGCGATGGTAGTAGCCCGCCAAACCAAGAAAACTGCAAATCTCTATAGCTGATGATGGCTTGGGCCAACTCTGTACGGCCTCTATCTTCCTCGGATCCACCCGAAAACCCTCACTCGTAATCACGTGGCCTAAGAATGCCACAGAACTCAGCCAAAACACACATTTTGAGAACTTTACATATAACTTCTTCTTCATCAAGGTCTGAAGCACGGTCCTCAGGTGCTGCTCATGATCTTCCCGACTCCGGGAATACACCAGAATATCATCAATAAAGACAATAACGAATGACTCAAGATATGGTCTGAATACACTGTGCATCAAGTGCATAAAAGTTGCTGGGGCATTGGTCAGCCCAAATGACGTAAGAAGGAACTCGTAATAACCATACTGAGTCCTAAAGGCAGTCTTCAAGATATCTGGCTCTCGAATCTTTAACTGATGGTAACCTGAGCGCAAGTCAATCTTAGAAAACACCTATGCGCCTTGAAGCTGGTCAAACAGATCATCAATACGAGGCAAAGGATAACAGTTCTTCACAGTAACTTTGTTCAGTTGGTGATGATCAATATACATACGCATAGAACCATCCTTCTTCTTCACAAACAAGACAGGAGCACTCTACGGTGAAACACTGGGTTGAATAAAACCCTTACCAAGCAATTCCTGCAACTGATCCTTCAACTCTTTCAACTTAGGAGGAGCCATATGATACGGAGGAATGGAAATGGGATGAGTGTCCGACAATAGATCAATGCCAAAATCAATGTCTCTATCGGGCCGCATGCCTAAAAGATCAGCTGGAAACACATGGGGATGATCCCGTACCACTGGAACTGAATCAACAGAAGGGGTATCAACATTGACATCTCTCACATAAACTAAATATGAGGCACACCCCTTCTCAACCATATGCCGAGCTTTAAGGAAAGAGATAACTCTACTGGGAGTGTGATCTAAAGTACCATTCCACTTAATACACGGAATACCTGGCATAGCTAGCATCACGGTCATGGTGTGACAATCAAGAATAGCAAAATTGGGCGACAACCAGTCCATGCCCAAAATAATGTCAAATTCAACCATACCAAGTAACAATAAATCCGCTCTGGTCTCAAAAGCACGAATAGTAACCAAACATGATCGATAAACGCGGTCCACAATAAGAGAATCTCCCACTGGAGTAGAAACATAAATGGGGGCACTCAAAGAATCCTGAGGTACACCCAAATGCGGAGCAAAGTAAAAAGATACATAAGAATAAGTAGAGCCCGGATCGAATAGAACCGATGCCTCTCTATGACAAACCAGTATAATACCTGTAATGACGGAGTCAGAGGAAACAGCCTTAGTACAAGCAGGAATAACATAATATCTGGCCCGGCCCCTTTCTCGAGGGTGACCTCTATCTCCCCGACCTCTACCCCTAGCTGGCTGGGCAGGTGGGGTAGAAGTTGGAGCTGTGATCATGGCCTGAGAACTCGGAGGAGTATGCTGAGGCTGAGTAGTCTATGGATATGTACCCCAACCAAGTCTGGGGCAGTACCTAACCATGTGGCATATATCACCACACTCGAAACAAGCTCTGGGAGGACGCGGGGACTGTGATTGACTAGGGCCAGGTCTGCTGGACTGATCCCTGGAAGTACCCTGCGTAGGAGGCGCGCTAGAAGCTGGAGGTGCATAGTAAGGCTCCTGAGGTGTAGGCGGAGCTGGAGCACTGCCGGCTGCTGGAAGAGCAGAATGAACAGGGCGACCCGCATAACCTCTACCATAACGACCTGCTGATGGGGTAGGGGCACCAAAGTAGTGACCCAACTCTCGAGACCTCTTGGCCTCCCTCTCCCCTCGCACCCTGGCGAGCATAGCCTCAATCCTCCTAAAAATGCTCACTACCTGCTAATAAGGAATGTCCATATCCAACTCTCGAGGCATTCTTGATCTGATGGGTTGGATAAGACCCTCAATGAACCTGCGAACTCTCTCCCGAACTGTAGAGACCAAAGCCGGCGCATGCCTGGCCAACCTGGTATAACAGATAGCATACTCTGAAATGCTCATAGCACCCAGGCGCAATTGCTCAAACTCTGCGTGCCATGAATCCCAGAGACTCTGGGGGACAAACTCTCTCATAAACATATTCGAGAACTGGGTCCAAGTCAGTGAAGCAGCCTTGACTGGACTATCTATCTCATAAGTGCGCCACCAATCATAGGCGGCTCCCTGAAGCTGAAAAGTAGTGAAAGAAACTCCGGTGGACTCCACTATGCCCATACTGCGAAGAATACGGTGACACTCCTCTAGAAATCCCAAGGCATCGTCTGATGCTTATCCACTGAACACTGGGGGATCATACTTCTTGAACCTTTAAAGTCTCCACTGCTCATTCTCTAAAGCAGCTGACCCATCCTCGGGCTGAACTAGCACTACAGGCGGTGCGAGAATAATCTCGGGAGCCTGCTCAACCTGCACTCGCTATTTAGGAGTGTAGACGGCTGGAATTTGTGCTCCCCCCCCCCGGCCTGGGATATAGCTGCAGCAAGGGGAAGCAACCCTACCTAAGCCAAGGTGGTGTACATACTCATGAACTGAGCCAAAGTCTCTTGGAGAGCTGGAGTAGTAGTGGCAGTAGTGGGCGTGCCAGGTGCCTGGACTCCAGCTGGAAATGCTGGTGGTGCCTCGGCGGTAGCTCGCGCAGGTGCTCTTGCTGCACCACGTGCGCGTCCTCGACCTCTCCCCCAACCCCGGCCTATGACGGCTGCAGTAAGGAGTGCGGGTGCCTGATCATCTCGAGTAGCACGTGTCCTCACCATCTGTGAGAGAATAGAAGACAGAAGTTTAGAATTGATGTCAAAAATATCGCACGACAAGGAATTCAAATGAAATGACGATTTTTCCTAAACAATTACATAGCCTCTCGTAGATAAGTACAGACTTCTCCATACTGATCAGCGAGACTCTAATAAACCGCCCTGTGTTCTGTGACTCCTATGAACCTAGAGCTCTGATACCAACTTGCCACAACCCCAGTTCACCCTCCATGAACATGTCGTGATGGCACCTAGTTCCTACAACTAGGTAAGCCTAACAATGCAAAAATAACAACCTAGCTTCCAAAATAGTTAATTAAAGCTGAACATATTAAAATAATAACTGCATATGAGGCCGCTCGGCTAAAAGAAATACTGTAAATGCTCTAATCTCCAGAATGTCTACACCAAATGTATGATAGAATTTAAACACTACAGATAGAATAAGGAAGGAAACTCTTCGGTCTGCGGACGCTGCAGATATACCTCGAAGTCTCAGCTAGATCTCTCCGCCTCGATGATAGTATGCCTGGGTGGAGGAACCTGGATCTGCACATGAAAAACATGCACAGAAGGGGCATGAGTACACCACAGTGGTACTCAGTAAGTGCCAAGCCTAACCTCGGTTGGGTAGTGACGAGGAAGGTCAGGGCCCTACTGAGGTAAAATATAATAATAATTTAATAGTATAAAAGAAATGGCAGTAATAATGAGTACAGCAGTGGAATAAAACAAGTTAATCAAAGAAATATCAAATACGCAAAGAACAGGGCAACCATAGAATAAGTACAGCCCAATATCAATGGTAACAATGGAATCTCCGAGGATACCGTCCTGTAGTCCTTTTCTCAATTATCCAGTGGATCTCTCGGGATACCGTTCTGTAGTCCATCATATATTCAAATCCGAAGGATCTCCCGGGATACTGTCCCGTAGTCCAATCATCAATATGCAGGGGGATCTATTGGGAATCTAACCGCAGTCCCAAAGTAAAAGTGCAGGGGGATCTATCGGGAATCTTACCCGCAGTCCCAAAGTAAAAGTGCAGGAGGATCTATCGGGAATCTAACCCGCAGTCCCAAAGTAAAAGTGCAGGGGGATCTACCAGGAGTCAAACCCGTAGTCCCAAAGTGAAGGGGGGGGGGGAGCTACCGGAATCCCACATCCGTAGTCCCAATAGAAATGCGCAATTACAACCAGAAGATATACAGATATGAAGTACCAACAGACAAGCAACAAGTAGTACTGGCCTAGCATGCTTCACGTAGTACAGTCAAGGCAACTTAAGCAATTAGGAAAGTTAAATCAACTAAATATGCTTTCCTAATCTAGCATAGGTTATAATGGCAAGTAGAATAAAGCAAATATGAAAGAAACTCAATCTCAATATCTTAGGTAAAAACTGGATTTTCAACAATTGGCTCAAGTACGCGCTCGTCACCTCGCGTACAAGGCACTCAAATATCAAATAACAAATCCTAAGGGGAAAGGTCCCCACACAAGGTTAGACAAGCCACTTACCTCTAGCCGGTACAGAAATCAACCAGAAACCACGCCTTTGCCACGAGTATCCGACTCCAAATGGCCCAAATCTATTCAATTCAATTACATATCATAAATAACATTGCAAACAACTGGTTTCACTATTTAATTCAGAGGTACGACGTGAAATTAAGTAAAATGACCAAAATGCCCTTCAGGCCAACTTCTCAAAATTGAATAATTTTTTTACATTTTCAGAACTCTCGTACAATCATGAGTATAACCATATAAAAATCTCCCCAATCGGATGCCAAACACCCACTCAAAACTCAATAGTTTAGGCTATGAAGTTTCACCCAATTTTTGCAATTTTTGATCCTCAATTCGAATTTTAATGATGGATTTAACTATATAATGATGAATATAAGTAGAAGGGATTAAAGAAACATTACCCAATGATCTTCTCTTCAAAACCCAGTCAGAATCGCCCTCTCCCGAGCTCCAAATTGATTTTTCTAACTTTTGAAACTAAGCCCTCGAATTTGGTATATCTGCACAGAGATTTCCACTTCTGCAAACAAAGGACCGCTTCTGCTGTTCTGCATATGCGGAAATGAGTCGCTTCTACAGCTCTTGCTATTTATCTAATTTTTGCTTCTGCGGAAATAAAGCCGCTTCTACGGTGTTCCTAAAAATGCCCCAAACCGCTTCTGCGGTAAATTCCTCGCAGATGCGGGCCCGCTTCTGTGGAGCACATACCACACCTGTGGAAACTGAAGGCCTTGATCAATTTCACTTATGTGGTCCTCTATGCTACATCTGCGGTTCCCAAGCCACAGATGCGGAAATACCAAAAGCAACAAAAATCTACTATCTCCCCACTTCCAAAATTCTTCCGTCAACCATCTGAAATCATTCCGAGGCCCCCGGGACCTCAACCAAAAGAATCAATAACACCTAATACCTCATTCAAACTTGTAACAATCCTTAAACCACCTAAAACAATGCCGAAAACTCGAATTAAACAAGGATTTGAGCCTAAGAACTTCGAATTTCATCAAAACACGCTTTCGATCAAAAACCTAACCAAAACACGTTCGAATGACCTGAAATTTTGCACACACATCGCAAATGACATGACAGAGCTACTGTAATGACTGGAATTCCAATCGGACCCTCGGATCAAACATTCACTATCGGACATGAAACTTCAAAAATTCAAACTTCGGCATTTCAAGCCTAAATGAGCTATGGACTCTAAAAATACATTTCGAACACGCTCCCAACCCTGAAATCACCTAACGGAGCTAACAGAACCATCGAATTTTCATTCCGAGGTCATCTTCACACTATTCCAACTACGGACCAATTTTCAACACTTAAGCTCTCATTTAGGGACTAAGTGTCCCAAGACTCTCCGAAACTCAACGCCGAACATCCCGACAAACCAAAATAGTAGAAATGAACTTAGGGGAAGTAGTTAATAGGGGATTGGGGCATTAATTCTTAAGACGACCGGCCGGTTCGTCACAGTTGGCATATCTTAGAAGATTTATTTCGAATCTAGTTGGAAGATGCCAACCGTTCTGTCGCCTCATGAAGAAATGAATTCCTTTTGAATGGGACAAAGCTTGTAGGAATTCTTTTGAAAGCATTAAATTCTATCTGATGAAACCGCCAGTGTTGGCAGCCCCACACGTGGAAAACCATTAATATTATACATTTTAGCGTAGGATAGGTCAATAAGAGCACTTCTGGCTCAAGGAAACAATGAGAGCAAAGAAAATTTACTTTATTACTTGAGTATGATGATGACGCTAAATGAACTAAAGTATTCACCTATCGAGAAGTTATGTTTGGCACTTGTGTTCTCTATTGAGAAGCTGCCACAAACCTTCTGAGTCAACTATTATGAGAATGTAATTTTTGCCCTATTCAAAATACTCCTATGAAATTAAAGAAATAGATCCTTTCCCAATTATTTACCATTTTATGGGATTTTATAGGATTTTATTAATTATTTGTATTTTTTGTGCACGTTTAATTTTTATTAAAATTATAAAAAAATGCCCCAAAATGTCAAAAAAAAAAAAAAAACTCATACGTTGCATATTAGACCTTATGTTCATATTTTAGGATTAATTACTTAATTAATTGCTTTATCAAAATAAAAATCACAAAAATTTGGCTCATTTTAATATTTTAGCTTTTAATTTTAAACTAGTAATTTTCTCTTTTTTAATTTAGGATCAATTAATTTTTATAAATATTATACTTAGATAATTAGCTTATTTTTAAAAATTAGATTAATTTAGAATTTTAATTAAAGAAAAGAAAAAAGAAAACAAAGTAAAGGAACTAAGAAATAAATACTTCTATTTACTGATTGATTTAGTTTTTAGGTTTAAACCCTAGCCGCCCTTATACTCCATCACCGACTCTGCCTATCTTCGCCATCTGAAAATCATTTTACGGCAGAGGAGCCTCTCCAAACAACTCCAAATCAACATCCTGCAATCACCCTTCCCTTCCTTTTCTAAATCTCCAAATCATTTCCTTCAAATCCATACCAAATTGCTCGTATCTTAGATCTGGAATCCTCACCCAAGCCCTAAATCGACCAAATCTCTCCAAAATCACACCCCACACTCTTCACACCCCTCTGAACCCTAAACCATAGCCAATTTTCCAAAAATCCCCGCCAAGTTCTTCTAATCTTAAATCTATATCCACCGAACCCTAGTTTTTTCCCTCTTTTGATTTTTTTGGGGGTCAATTTTTGGCATGTTTGAACCCAAAACTTCCATTAATTGACTGTTCTTGTTGAGAACAATCGATTAATGGTAGTTCAAGTTCATTTCACACAGGTCCGAGTCCCTAACTGGCTATAAATTTGAAGCAAGTCCTTGGTAAACCTTTTTCCATTCTTTTTCTTTTTTGTTTTTGATTTAGTCTCTTTCATATTCTGTATCTTCTAGCCGCATGCTATAGGTTTGCAACCTTAGGTGTTCTCTTCTTTTGTTTACTTTTTAATTGTCTCTGTTTTAGTAGGTTAATTAGAGTGTGTTGGAATTTTATTATTTGAAGTTTAACTTCAATTGCATGAATTTAGCTTAATTAGGGTTCATTTTTAAGTTTGATACCTAAAATAATTATTCTGTTTCTTCCATGTTTTCATCTCATGTTTATGTTCAGTTTTTGTTTTAGGTTAATTAACAAGTTGTTTAGTCTATTTGTTTTATTGTCAAAACTAGTTGTTTAATTGTTTATGTTTGCAAGCTGAGCAGGTTAAATTCTAGGTTTTCTTTGCAGTTTTATTTTAATCTTGGTTTGATTGTTGTTTAGGTGTATTAGTCATTAAATTCAATTTTTGCTTAGGTTAATTAGATAAATACTTCTATTTACTGATTGAATTAGTTTTTAGGTTTAAATTGCAACATTATGATTATGTTTGGCATTTTGATTTGGATTTTTGATCCCTTCTGGTCTTAACTTTGATTGCCTTGTTTTGTAACTCACTAAAAAATTTTAGGGGCTTAATTAAAATAAAAGGAAAACTTAGGGGGGATTTCATAACTTAAAAAAATAAATATCTAAAAATAAAGTTTTAGAAGGTACCAGCTGTCCAAAATTAGTTTTAAAAGATGCTGAAAATGGACATCTGAATATTTTATCCTCTGTCAGTATGTTGTACTATCCAAGAATTAGGGTAGAATATTCTTTGATGCCACTTAGGATATACACTCTATAAAAAGAAAAGAAAACTGCACTCACACGGAGGATTTTTCATCAGCATTTTTTGCATTTTAAAAGGTTCTGAAAATAAAAATTCCTTAAAATTTTTTTTTTCGGCTAGAACATTAGTGGACTAATTATAATTTCTGGGCTGATCTTCTGCTGATGACCCTGGTTTTAAGAGTTCTGGTTGCTGGCTTTTGGTTTCTTTCCTCTGGTTTGATTCTAGGTGATGTTTGTTTGGGATTTCTGTTGCTGCTCCAATTTTCTAAGTTTCAGCCAGCTTTTCATCTATTTGTTATTGGTTTTTGTTGTTGTTTTATCCAAGGTATTAACCTCAGCCTTTCTCCATGTAATGCTTTGTTGAAATGATATAAGACTAAAGCTGCAAATTATATGTGGAAAAAACAAATATCTTTTCATGCTAGTTGTAGTTTTACATTGATATGGATCTAATTGGTCTTTATTGTATGAGTGTAAAAGCTTGGAGTAATTTGGTATGAATGGCCTAGTTAATACATGGATGTTTTGTAGTTTTCATCTTGATAATAACCTTATTTTGAAGATGCTTCTTTAGCCAAATATTTTGCCTATTAATGTTGGTTTTGGATGTTGTTCATTGAAGTTATGTCTTCCCTTCTTCTTCTATTAAGTGAATAATATGTTGTTTACTTGATGTCATTTGGGTTTTGTTTTCTAACCATGAGCTATAACATGTGGATTTGACCACTAGTTTGCCAAATCAGCAGGTTCAAAAGCTAAGAGTTGAAATTCTACTGTTGGTAGCATGTTGGATCTGTGTGTTCATGTGTTGGACCAAGCTTTTGATAGATAAATCATGTCCAAAAGAGGCAGGTGTTCATTAGGTTATTAATTACATTGAAGTTGTAATAAATTAGTTGTTAATGTAGTGTTTACGTATTAATAGATCGTAATGTAATATTCTGATTTTGAAAGCTTTTATTTTTATCTGGAGTACTGTAATGAATTAGGCCCTGATTTCATGTTCTAAGATTCAACACAACTCCTTTAGGAGTGTAATTATTTTGTTGTCGTATTTTCATAAGCATAGTGGTTCAATGGCCAAGGCTATGGGCCAGATCTTTAAGGCTAAAAGGCCTGTTTCTGTTTCAAGGTAGGCCAGACTTACGAATGAGCCCAGATGGGGAAAAACAAATCTCGACAAGTCTGGGCCTAGGCCATTGGGCCTAGGCATTAAACATTTCTAAATTATAAAGCGTCCTTTGTGAACTATCGTATAAATGCATGTCCTTTAAGTCTTGCAAGTCATGTATAGTGTAATTTCCAGGCTTGAATTTTATGGTTGATTATGATTTTCTTACATAAAAATAGATTGGTTTATAATCTTTGACAAACGTGTATATTATGTGAGTTTGGCTTAAAATGTAAAGCTTGATAGGACCAACCAGTAAATGTTCGCAATTGTCCTCGCCTAATATCACTACAAGAAAGTATGGAATTTGCAACAACTTTTTTCGTGGCCATACATTAGATATTATTGCGAAAAGTACTTTTGGCAACAACAAAAAAGTTGTTGGATGTCGTTGCAATAAATGCTGATCAAAAAAGTTTTTGCAGCAAAAATTGTCATTGCCAAAAGCTGACTTAACGCAACAAGAAATATTGTTGCCAAAAATTATATTTTGATTATACATTTGTGGCTTATAAAATTATTTAGCAACAAAAATTATTATTGCGTAAATTGTTATTATTTTTCGCAACAATACTCCTTGTGGCAAAAAAATGGCAGAAGGGTAGTTAATAATCTGTTATAAAGGTTTTTCGCAACACATATTGTTGTGGGCACAAACTACTTTTTGCCAACAATATTATATTTTCTGTTATATTGCTAGCAATAATAAATGTGTAGTTACTACATACACAAATCACATTTTCTTTTAAACTATATATAAATATGATGCACTAAGTATTTACATACTTTCAAAAACTAAATACTACTAAAACACATGTTCTTACTTAAAAATAATTACAAGATCATCTACAGGATCATAATTTCTAATCTAATAACAACCCAAAAGTAAATCTTCTTCTAGTATCTTGAGCATTAGATGAACCATACTGTCAGCTATGTTGGTTTATTCATCTTTATCCTGCAAAAGAAGATAAATTATAATTATAGTTTTTATAAAAAAAAATTATAATGTACACTAGTACCGATCAAAAAAAGAAAAATTTGGGCACCAATGAATGATATAAAAAGATTCTTAAAACCAAAGCTAAAGCTAAGAAATCAAGTAAGAATTATATGGAAGACTGTCAAAATCATGCCTATAGTAATCTAGTTGTCTATGAAGCCTTTATTAATATAACCTCATGATCATGATTCATGAAGAAGCAAAAGTCTAAAACAAAATTTTGCATGACAAAATTACTCAGTATACAGTATTTGTATTCTTCGACACCACTACAAAGTTTGTTCTACAACTACACTTGGTCTAACCAAAGATAGCTTGGAATCAATCTATTTCACTTTTCTCTTCGGCATTATCCCTTTATTTTTTATTTCACAAATTCAACCAAACATCCTACACACACACACACAGACACACACATACACACACACATATATATATATATATGTATATATATATATATATGTATGTATGTATATATAAATGTATGTATGTATATATATATATATGTATGTATGTATATATGTATGTATATATATGTATGTATACATGACTTTCATATGCACTTCCAGAATTTAAAATACCAGCAAGAAGAACTTTACAAAGAAAGAAAAAGCAAAGTGATCTTTTTCTGTACAAAAATGGTACTATTGGAATATTTATATTATTGTGATGAATGAGACAAAATCTTTATGTAAACAGAATAGTGTTAAAGAGCTTGTGTAGCAGACAACCTTAGTGTACTGTACCAAAACTGGTGATGTAAAAAGGGAGATACATGTATAATTAGCTATGCCGAAATGTTGTTTAAACTAAAATGTATGTGTGCTTGGTACGAGGAAGGTCGTTTGATGAGAAATATTTTCTAGTAACCATGACAGAGAACTAAATAAATTGTAACTGAAAACTATAATACAAATATGATATTGAACAATATCAACGAATTTACTTTTACAAGAGTTAGACCAAGTTTCTTACCGTCATGTTATTCATAAGTCTTGAACGAGTTGCCTCATTTGAACCACTTCAATTGGAAATAATGTTTAGAAGTCCACCAGAAACTCCATTCTGTTAAATATAATAAAATTACATAACTTAATTTGTCGTACAAATAAGTGAAATGGAATTGTCACGACCCAAATCCCAAACCCGGTCGTGATGGCGCCTCTCGTGAAGACAAGGCCAGCCAACAAAACAAACGCTTCCTTTTAACAGTTATTTAATATTTATAAAACTAAAACATGATTAGCATAATCAAAATCGCGCAAAAGAACGATAACAACAGGTAACCATTCCGTCACAGCCCGACATCGGGGTGTCACTAGTCATGAGCTACTACAGAGTTCACTAAAGTACTACAAGTCCGGAAATAGGAACAAAGTATGAAAGTAATAGGAATAACATAAAATAAGGGAGAAGATCTGGTTCCGCGGACGCTAGCGGTCACCTGACTCAGCCATGAGAATAAATCTTCAAACAGCTCAAAACCCGCTACCGGGTGGTCAAGTACATGTATCTGCACACGAGGTGCAGGGAGTAAAATAAGTACTCCAACTCAGTGAGTAATAAAAGTAAATAATAGCTGAAATCAAGAAATCACGTAAGGCACTCCATCATGCTATATAGAACAGTACAACCCTTTTGAGAAAAACAGCAAAACCGTGAAATCCTTTGGAAAACATCTTGGCTTATTTAAAACCTCTTTTGAAAATATTCCTTTTCAACAGTTGCGAAAATAATTTCAACAAGTAAGAAATAATCAGAAATCTGCCCCTCGGGCTCAATATCAACCTCTCAGTACAGTATCAGCCCCGCGGGCTCACTCCCAACTCACAAAGTACAACATCAGCCTCTCGGGCACAAAACTCCATTAACAAATAACACCAGGGTATCTGGTAAATAGTGCAAGAAAATCTATGGATTTTAAAGATCAATCCATGTTAATATAAGTGTTTAGGAGTAGTAATCAACTCAAAATACTCCAAAAATCTTACCTTGGATCATAGAAATGAAGGGTGGGACGGATTCCTCTTGAGAGAGCAAGCCCTTGCTCCAAAAATGACTTGGGAACTCTCTATACCCGGTCTTGGGGTATTTAGGGGCCTGCTACTAGCGCGCCCGCGCTAATCCCGCGCTAATCCCGCGCTAGTGAGGCAGAAGATAACTCAATTAGTGCGGCCTACTAGCGCTCCCGCGCTAAGGCCGCGCTACTAACACATGCCCAGTAAAATGATCATAACTTTCTG
Organism: Nicotiana glauca; assembly: GCA_026770625.1. Taxonomy (NCBI): domain Eukaryota; kingdom Viridiplantae; phylum Streptophyta; class Magnoliopsida; order Solanales; family Solanaceae; genus Nicotiana; species Nicotiana glauca. The sequence continues at coordinate 12,082 of MU695983.1, read as the reverse complement.
TATACACCTCCAAATGATGAACGGTTTATTGTGTTGGAAACTAGACTCAAAGGGATTTAATTTACTAGGTTGTGGGTTACAAAAATCCTTATATAACGGGAGATATGATCGTTTAAAGTGAGATCTTGTACACACTCATTTACAATTTCGTCTATTATGAAATTTTCCAACTTCAAAAGTTCCCATTAGCCATCCGAAATCACCCCTAGGCCCCCGGGACCTCAACCAAAAATGCCAACACCTCCTAAAACATCATACAAACTTATTTCAATCATAAAAACACATCAAACAACACTAAAACCATTAAATTTCCTAAATCAAAGTCTATGTTCAACCAAAACTTCCAAAACTTGCATTCAATCAAAAACCCGACCAAACGATATCCGAATGACCTGAAATTTTGCACACATATCCGAAATCACCTAACGAAGCTACAGCAACTCTCGGAATTCCATTCCGACCCTCGGTTCAAAATCTCACCTATCAACCAGAATTCGCCAAAACTCAAACTACGCCAATTCAAGCCTAACTCTACACCGGACCTCCAAATTCAATTCCGATCGCGCTCCTAAGTCACAAATCATCTCCTGGAGCTAACCAAATCACTGGAATTCACATCCGAGCCCTCTAACTAAATAGTCAACTTTCGGTTGACTTTTTCAAAACAAGCTTCTCTTTAAGAGGTTAAGTGTCTCATTTCCATCTAAAACCAATCCAATTCTACCCGATCACCTCAAATACTGATATTGAAACATAGAGAAGCATATTGTGGGGGAAATGGGGCGGTAACTCCTAAGACGATGGGTCGAGTCGTCACATCCTCCCCAACTTAGACAAACGCTCGTCCTCGAGCGTACCCAGAGTTGTTCTAGAATTCCACCAATAGCTGAATAACTTTACCATGCATATACCCGAGGATGACCCTACGTCACCCTATCTAGCATTGGCCCGATAACACAACATAGCTGAAATCAAATCCGTTTATATTCATTAATGATCCCCACGATCTCCTTTCACCAAACCCACCATCCTGGTGACATGACACAATCAATACGACCTAACCACAACTTGCATAATACGCGCACCAACAAGAAACGCATCCGAAAAGTCCCTTAATACCGGAACGGGATCGATGATAGCAACCTCTGCACTGACATCCATCACAAATGCCCAATTAAGAAAGCACTCCTTCCCAGCTGTCCGCTGGTTCTTTGAAATATAAATCATTCTGCTAAAACATATTCTAACGCACTTCGCCACTTAACCCGTGGCATTTCCGGCATAGCCCCTAATGCAATAGTTCAAAATCACCCAACACTATGACAACCAGTCTGAATTCCAACATCACATCCAAAATATAACATACCAGCAAATAAAGATCCACCACCATAATATAGCCTGTACATCAGAACTCCATATAACACATAAATCATCATACCTGATCCCAGTTTCCACCGTGCGAATACATGCACACATTTGATACCCAATCATTCCACGACATATACTCAATATTTACCTGTGCTACCAAGCAAACCCGAATACCACTAGTGGACCTAACAAGAACATGTCGCAATACTACTGAAATATAATCAGTTTAATCACATTACCTTTTTCTGAGACACATACACGCGTCAAATCACTTTCACTTAGCAATACCATTTTCCCTAATCATCTGAAGCTCTTTTATCTAATCGCATAGAAGGAATCACTACACATCCCATGCTCTGCATGACATACACAGGCCTTGTGCAAATTCTTACAATACTAACACGACGGATGAGATCTGTATACATTCTTAACCACTGTCGAAACAACAATTCATTAGTTCTATACTCTTGGCAAGAACTATCACCTCATTCTGAATCTAACAATGGTCTTAGCTCTTTACTTTACTTCATATACTCAGATTGCACTGATCTCGAATTCAATTATCTCGTCTCACCCAGTACGAATTGCTTGGGCAATAAGCTACTCAAGACATAATTAAAAGTCGCATATGATGCCCCAATGTGCCAATAGGCTACCAATTCGAACGCGGTACTAAAGAAAATGAGCTCTGGAAGGAATTACCAAATCCCACTCACTAATACAGACTTTCCTTGGAAAACAGGGAGCAAGGCATACAAAGATGGCATATAGAAAACTATACTGAATATCACACTGTTGCGGCGTGCAACCCGATCCAGATAACATACCCATGGCGGCGTGCCACCCGATCCATACATAGATCTCACATAAGGAGATACACATCGAGCCAAATCTGCTCATTA
>MU695982.1:44980-79285 GCA_026770625.1 Nicotiana glauca | reverse complement strand
GATTTACAACATCCTTGATTCGTTTAACTTCTAATACTTGTTAATCACCCTGATGCACCCTTGTATCACTTAAGATCAATAAGATTAACTTCTTATCATCTCAAGGATAATTCCTTCTTCTATTTGTGTTAACTAATGTATGGCATGAACTAACGCATGCGGATATGGGTTGTAACATTGGGATCCCAAAGGTAATCATCACAGACGATGGTGCTAATCTTAACAGCAGTTTGATGAAAGAAGTATGTCAACAGTTCAAGATTACATATCGTAATTCCACCCCGTATCGTCCTAATGCGAATGGTGCAGTTGAGGCAGCCAACAAAAACATAAAGAAGATTTTGAGAAAATGGTAGAAGGGTCCAGACAGTGGCATGAAAAGCTACCCTTTGCATTGTTGGGTTATCACACTACTGTTTGTACTTCAGTGGGTGCAACTCCTTATTTGGTTGTATAAATAACAGCAGAAGTCAAAATTCCATCCCTCCGGATTGTCGCTGAAGCCAGGATTGATGATGATGAATGGGTCAAAGCTCGACTGGAGTAGTTGAGCTTAATTGATAAAAAGAGATTGGCAGCAGTATGCTATGGGCAGTTGTATAAGAAAAGAATGTCAAGAGCATACAATAAGAAGGTGCGCCCCAGAAAATTTGAAGTAGGGCAGCAAGTATTGAAACAGATTCTCCCACATCAGGTCGAAGCAAAAGGCAAGTTTGCCCCAAATTGGCAAGGACCTTATATTGTGACCAGAGTATTATCCAACGGTGCTTTATGTCTGACAGATATCGAAGGAAAATGCATCGACATGGCTATCAATTCTGATGCGATCAAGAGATACTATGTGTAATTTCTTTGATCATGATAGTTATTTATTCGTTTGTTTGTATTTGGTTCTTATTGGATAATGAAATGACGGAGGTAATTCTTTCTTCTATCCAAACACTTTCAACCTTTGCTTTCCCCTCTTTGATCCTTACTTTTTTTATACCCCTCGCTTGGAATTGTTAAAGAAAACGAAAAAAAGAGGAAAAGAGAAAAATGATCACAAAACTAGTGAACTACGTTCGACCTGATTCCTCCCAGAGGATACGTAGGCGTCTCACGGCTCGGTCGCAAGGTGACAAAGTATCACGGAAAAATCAAAATTCCACAAACAAGAAAACTGGGGCAGAAGTAATGTTTTTTTAATTTTTGAAAAAGGGGGGGGGGGTTTGATTCCAAGAGTTGTAATCTCTTACCCATCAAGTTATTTTGATAACCTTTTCTTTTCTTTACCGACACAAAACCCACATCTTATGTCCAAAAAAGACCTCCTGATCATTATCTGAGAAGTGCCAAGTCAGGCAAATGAAAGTCGAGGGCAATACACTGATCCTCGATTAGACAAGAGTCATAAGCTGAAGAAATGGATATGCAAAAGAATGCCCGGTGGAGAGAATCTTATCGGTGACACTCCGATCCCCAGCTGAAAAATAAAATGAGAGAGTCTTATCGGTGAAAACCTTCACAGGCACCATAAGGCGACGTAAGCTGAGAGAAGTAAAATGAGAGAGTCTTGTGGTGAAAACATTCACGAGCACCATAAGGCGACGGGAGCTGAGAGAAATGAGAGAGTCTTACTAGTGAAAACCCCTTGAAAGGCACTATGAGGCGACAAGATGCGATTGGCGGAAAGAATCTGCATATGGCAAAGAGTTGGGCATCTGTTCATCCCCGGCAAATGAGGCCATCAGAAAGATTTATTGATATAAATAGATTGGGTCGATTAATCCGGAATGCACGACATGATCGTTGGGACCAGTCATACCGTCCAGATAAGTTCTTTTCTTTTCTTTTTCCCCAGTATTTGTTCAAAAAGATTTTTCTCTTTTTCTATCTTCTCATTTCTTTGTCTAAATTCTAGAAATCCAGAAGGATTTTTTAGAGTTTACTACTAGTCACCAAAATGGTACGAAGCAAAATATGAAGAGGAAAGGCCAAAGACAAGGCAATAAGAAAAAGGCGTTTGTTGCAAGACCAAATGGCAAAACGACCTAGAAAGTAAGGGAAGTATGGAGAAAGGCTGGAAAGCGATGGTTGGGGAATTTATGGATCAAGTTCCAAGAGGATCCCCAGCAGAACTTCAATGGATCACCGACCAAGTTCCAAGATGGTTGGACAACACAGAAAAAGGGGAAAGAGAAAGGGAGAATTCATCCGCAGTAAAATAACCCCAGCAGTCTTATCCTCAATAATGTCATCCCCGGGTTGTAACATTTCATCCCCTGCAGTATTGAGGGAAAATGAAACTTTTGAAGGGAGTAGTTTTGGAGTTGAAAGAACTCCCCCAACGTGTCTTAAAACAGAAAGAGCGAGGAAGGTATAAATGGAAAATCCATCCCCAACGGAAATATCATCCCCAGCAAGTAAAGCTATCCCCAACCAGTTTTAGGGGCATAGAGCAAGGAAAAGGGAAAGAAAGAAACCATCCCCAGCAAGAGTGGCGTAACCACTCACCATGTTTTAAACTAACAAGATTTTCTTTGATTTTACAGAAAAGAGGTTGATGATGGCAGAAATACACGCCACAAGGAAAGTCACCAAAACTAGGGCAGAAAATTTTTTGCCATTCTCGGATGAACGAGGAAACAAATCGAATATTTTTCATTATCAATTAGGCGCCCACCTGTATAACTAGGGAATACATTTCATATTTTACCAATTAGGTGCCCACCTGTATAACTAGGGAATACTTTTCATATCTTAGCAATTAGGCGCCCACATGTATAACAAGGGAATACATTTCATGTTTTTTGCATTTAGGCGTCTACCTGTATAACAAGGGAATACAATTTATGTCTTAGTAATTAGGCACCCACCTGTATAACAAGGGAATACTTTTCATGTCTTAGCCAATTAGGCGCCCACCTGTATAACAAGGGAATACATTTCATATCTTAGAAATTAGGCGTCCACCTGTATAACAAGGGAATACATTTCATGTCTTTACCAATTAGGCGCCCACCTGTATAACAAGGGAATACATTTCATGTCTTTACCAATTAGGCGCCCACCTGTATAACAATGGAATACTTTTCACGTCTTCGCCAATTAGGCGCCCACCTGTATAACAATGGAATACTTTTCACGTCTTCGCCAATTAGGCGCCCACCTGTATAACAATGGAATACTTTTCACGTCTTCGCCAATTAGGCGCCCACCTGTATAACAATGGAATACTTTTCACGTCTTCGCCAATTAGGCGCCCACCTGTATAACAATGGAATACTTTTCACGTCTTCGCCAATTAGGCGCCCACCTGTATAACAATGGAATACTTTTCACGTCTTCGCCAATTAGGCGCCCACCTGTATAACAATGGAATACTTTTCACGTCTTCGCCAATTAGGCGCCCACCTGTATAACAATGGAATACTTTTCACGTCTTCGCCAATTAGGCGCCCACCTGTATAACAATGGAATACTTTTCACGTCTTCGCCAATTAGGCGCCCACCTGTATAACAATGGAATACTTTTCACGTCTTCGCCAATTAGGCGCCCACCTGTATAACAATGGAATACTTTTCACGTCTTCGCCAATTAGGCGCCCACCTGTATAACAATGGAATACTTTTCACGTCTTCGCCAATTAGGCGCCCACCTGTATAACAATGGAATACTTTTCACGTCTTCGCCAATTAGGCGCCCACCTGTATAACAATGGAATACTTTTCACGTCTTCGCCAATTAGGCGCCCACCTGTATAACAATGGAATACTTTTCACGTCTTCGCCAATTAGGCGCCCACCTGTATAACAATGGAATACTTTTCACGTCTTCGCCAATTAGGCGCCCACCTGTATAACAATGGAATACTTTTCACGTCTTCGCCAATTAGGCGCCCACCTGTATAACAATGGAATACTTTTCACGTCTTCGCCAATTAGGCGCCCACCTGTATAACAATGGAATACTTTTCACGTCTTCGCCAATTAGGCGCCCACCTGTATAACAATGGAATACTTTTCACGTCTTCGCCAATTAGGCGCCCACCTGTATAACAATGGAATACTTTTCACGTCTTCGCCAATTAGGCGCCCACCTGTATAACAATGGAATACTTTTCACGTCTTCGCCAATTAGGCGCCCACCTGTATAACAATGGAATACTTTTCACGTCTTCGCCAATTAGGCGCCCACCTGTATAACAATGGAATACTTTTCACGTCTTCGCCAATTAGGCGCCCACCTGTATAACAATGGAATACTTTTCACGTCTTCGCCAATTAGGCGCCCACCTGTATAACAATGGAATACTTTTCACGTCTTAGCCAATTAGGCGCCCACCTGTATAACAAGGGAATACATTTCATGTCTTTACCAATTAGGTGTGCACCTGTATAACAAGGGAATACACTTTTCATACTTTACCAATTAGGCGCCCACCTGTATAACTAGGGAATACATCTCACGTCTTTGCATTTAGGCGCCTACCTGTATAACTAGGGAATACATTTCATGTCTTTGCATTTAGGCGCCCACCTGTATAATAAGGGAATACTTTTCATATTTTACTAATTATGCGCCCACCTGTATAACTAGGAAATACTTTTCATGTCTTTACCAATTAGGCGCCCACCTGTATAACAAGGGAATACATTTTATGTCTTTTCATTTAGGCGTCCACCTGTATAACAAGGGAATACTTTTCGTATTTTACCAATTAGGCACCCACTTGTATAACTAGGGAATATATTTCATATCTTAGCAATTAGGCGCCCACCTGTATAACAAGGGAATACATTTTCATGTCTTTAGCAAATAGGCACCCACTTGTATAACAAGGGAATACTTTTTATGTCTTAATAATTAGGTGCCCACCTGTATAACAAGGGAATACATTTTCATGTCTAGTAATTAGGCGCCCACCTGTATAACAAGGGAATGTTTTCCAGTCTTTACATTTTTCAGGTTTTGAAACCAATAACTAGCCAGAAGGTAGAAGGTCACAATAAAAGATTCCCAGCACAAATTCAAGCGCATGAGTCAAAAGAAAGACAAGACAAATCTGGAGAGAAGCGGTTCTCGAGCCTTGGGTTGTCCCCAACATAACAGACTTGACAAAGAAAGCTGTATCCCCAGCAGATTGAGCAAAATGATGAAAACTGGTATTCAAAAAAGAAAAGGCCAGTGTTATCCCCAAGTCTGCGTAAAGGAACAAGCACTTACAATCGGAGAGCATCGAGATTCAGATCGAAGTCTACGGCGGAAATCAGCTAAGACTCAAGATCAAGTTCCAAAGAATAATAGATAGGGATCTTGTAACTCATAGTTGATAGGCACAACTAGTTTAGTTGTAATTTTTCTTTTGGTGTAATAAGGAGGTCAGTAAGCTGTAGCAGCAACAACAACAACAGTAATAGCAAGATCACAGCTTCATGGTAGTCTCAGCTACCAAAACTTCTCGAACTACATTGACCTGATTCCTGTTTAGCCCAGGATATGTAGGAAACCTTCGAAGCAAAGGTCCGGTTAAATCTTTTCAAAAAAAAAAGGCTTCACACGGAGTACTCGAACGGGCAAAAATCGCTCGTATTCGCTCACTTTATCTTTGCATGAAAACTCTTCGTGTTTCCGGGCAAAGAGGGGCAGCTTTGAGCACGTGATTTTTGCCCTATATGAGAATCACTCCCAAAAATTCGAAAATAAAATAGTTTTGGGTTGTGTGTGATTTTTGTGGATTTTGCGTTATTTTTCTTTTATTGTTTGTATTTATCTGTGCGTGTTTGTTTGCTTTAAATTAATAGAAAAAAATTAATAATACAAAATAGGTCGCATTTTGCATTTAGGATTTAATTCTACAACTAGGAATAATCAAGTTTGTTTTAAAAAAATGAAAATCACAAAGATAGGCATCTTTCGCATTTTTTAGCATTTAATGTCGAAATTGTGCAATTTTATTTTAATTGGTATTTATTGTGTATAATAATTATTGTTAGGAGTTTAATTAGTGTTTTGTGAGTTAACTTAGTTTATAACTTAATTTAGAATTTTAGTTTTATTAATTAAAAGAAAAGAGAAAAAAATAAGAAGAGCAAATTCAGATTGGGCCAATTTTCGGAATTAAAATTAGGCCTAAAACTAATTCTACCCAACCCCCAAACCCTACACTTATGCATCAGTCATATTTTTGTACACCTTCTTCTCCATAACCAAATAATATACAAAAAAACCTAAACCTAGCAAAACCCTAGCCATGGCTGCCCCTTCCGCCTTCACCTCCAAAACAACCATGGCTGACATCCCTCCATTCCCTCACGTCCAACCCATTACCAACGTCGACCACCAACTTTCGCCTTATCTTCTTCATGAAGGGATAATCAGAAAGAGAGATTTGATGGGTTTCCATAATATGGGTAATTGCCATACCAAAGAGTAAACTGGTGGGATCTTCAGCACTCTCTATCATAAAATTTATGACCCAGGAGGAAAGCTTGAGTTTGAGTTTGGTGATGAGACAGTAGACAAAGAAGGTGTCCCTTTGAGAGAAAGTGGAGAAGGAACCAGTACGGGGAAACAGAGTGGTTGCAACAATATAGGCTAGAACTCGAGTTTCAAAACTCACATCACTGGGTCCCAATTGGTTGGGAAGGGTTTCAGAGGGATTTTCAACAATACACTGTTTGGCTTGGTCAAAGGAAATTTCAAAGTTCCAGGCCAAACATTTTTAAAAAGAGTGGGGAAACCGGAGCAACGACAGTGAAAAATAGAATCAAACAAGGCACAGTCAAGAATAATGCATTTACCAAGGATAAGAGATTCTAGCCTATCTGGTTTACTAGAGCGGAGATTAGCATAAAACATCCGAACTAAAGGTTCATACACCTTAGGCAGAGAAATTGAGAGAAAATTTTCCCACCCCTGATAGACAAAAATATCTTTTACCTTACAGTTGAGGGCTTCAATATCATCAAGATCCACAATTCTTCCATGGGCGATGGGTCTATCCTTGAGCGAGATAAAAAGATCCCTATTTGGGGTATCCCAGGAATTGAGGTCAGAATCGAGGGAGGCAGAGAAATCAACCTTTGATTTATTTGGAATGGATGAGATAGGAGGATCTTCCATGGGACGCTTACCTGAAGCTTTTTCTCCTAGGAGTTGTGAAGGTTCAGAGAACTCACCCTGAGGAGAGGCGAAGCCTTCAGAGTTTTCAGACCCTAGGTCTACTTACTTAGGAGGCGCAGAAGGGGGTTTCGCCTTAGAGTGGGTGCTTTTTCTGGTGGATGCAGAGGGGTTCTTGGAGGTTTTCTCCATGGGAGAGGGGAGGATTTTTACAAGGTTGGAGAGAGGATGGGGATGAGAGTGACTGAAAGGGCTTAGCTTTAAGCAAAAGATTTTGATAGTTTAGTACAGAAAAGGAAGGGGTGTCAGTTGAAGAGACGTGATGATTGGCTTTCTATCTTCGAACTACAAACTGATGTGAACAAAGTAGAAAGAGAGGGAAAAACTGGAGGCGTAATTAATGCGTTGAAAAGTGCAATTATAGTACATTTTGACAAAAAAGAGAACATAGGTCCTAAGAGTTTTTTTGAAAAGAAAATTATACCAAGTAATTTTCTCAAAATGCAAAATCTTTCTTCCAACAAAGTTTTACTGAAAATATCAGATAATTGAGCAGAGGTGCCTATAAAAGCTAGTTCTATATCACCCTTAAGAACATGATCTCTAATAAAATGATGCTTAATGTCTATATGCATTGCTCTAGAGTGATGCACGAGATTTTTTGAAAGAAAAATTACACTGGAATTATCACAAAAAATTTGTACAGGTTTAAAAGAGAGTTCATAGTCACGCAATTGATGAGACATCGACAGAAGTTGTGCACAACATTGTCCAATGGCAATATGCTCAGTTTCAGCAGTGGTTAAGGCGACTGATGCTTGCTTTTTACTATTCCAGGATATTAAAGCCTTTCCTAGTAGTTGACAAGTGCCACTTGTGCTTTTTCTATCTTCTTTATCACTTTCTAGATCGGCATCTGAAAAACCTTCTAATTTAAAAGAGTTAGAACGAGGATACCATAATCCATGTGATAATGTGCCAATAAGGTATCGAATAATTCTTTTTACAGCAGTCAGATGTGACTCTTTGGGATCCGACTGAAACCTGGCATATGTACACACACTGAACATAATATCTGGTCGACTTGTGGTCAGATATAGTAGTGATCCAATCATTCCTCTGTATTTGGTTTTATCAACTGGAGTACCATGTTCATCTTTATCCAAATTTATAGCAGGGCTCATGGGAGTACCAATTGATTTTGCATTGCTCATGCCAAATTTTTGGATCGATTCCTTTGTATATTTAGTTTGACAAATAAAGGTTCCTTCTTCGGTTTGTTAAATTTGAAGCCCAAGGAAGAATTTGAGTTCACCGATCATGCTTATTTCAAACTTGCTTTGTATAATATTTGCAAATTCCTTGCACATATGAGGGTTAGCACTACCAAAGATAATGTCATCAATATAAATTTGAATAATGAGATTACCTTCTGTTGATCGTTTAATGAATAGGGTAGTATCTATTTTACCTCTGGTAAAGCCATGATCAACAAGGAAAGTACTTAACCTCTCATACCAGATACGTGGATCATGTTTCAGTCTATATAATGCCTTAGTAAGCTTGTATACATGATATGGGAGTTTTGAATCTTCAAAACCTGGATGATGTTTTATAAAAACTTCCTCTTCGATGAATCCGTTCAAAAAAGCGCTTTTGACATCCATTTGAAGCAGCCTGAATCCTTTAAACGATGCGTATGCTAGCAGAATTCGTATAGACTCCAATTGAGCTACTGGGGCGAATGTTTCATCATAGTCGACTCCTTCTTGTTGTGAATAGCCTTGAGCAACTAATCTAGCCTTATTCCTTATCAAATTTCCATCTTCGTTCAATTTGTTTCTAGATACCCATTTTGTTCCGATGATAGATACATTATCAGGTTTGGGTATTAATTTCCATACTTGATTCTAGCTGAATTGATCTAGTTCCTCTTCCATGGCTTGCACCCAGCTTGAATCCTTAAATGCTTCCTCTACCTTTTTCGGCTCTATTTGAGAAATCAGTGCAATATTTGATTTCTTTTTTAGGGCAGTCCTAGTTTTCATTCCTTCGTTTGGATCCCCTATGATGTATTTATGGGGATATTCAGGTTCGCTTCTCCATTCATTTAGCCGGACAGTATTTGTAATCGACTCTACTTGTTGATTTGGAGAGTTGTTGCTATTTTCTTTAGTCAACTCGGTCATGTCAGATGTATTAGTTAACTCCTGTGGTTTTCCTTTGTCTTGAGCTTCTTGAGTTTGATCTTCGTCACCTACATTAGTTCCTTTCTCGACCAAGGGATTATTTTCATCGAATATAACATGAACATATTCTTCTACGCATAAAGTACGTTTATTATAAACTCTAAAAGATCTGCTATTTAATGAATAACCAAGAAAAATACCTTCGTCACTTCTTGGATCAAATTTTCCAAGATTATCCTTACCATTATTATGAATAAAGCACTTGCTTCCAAACATATGAAAATAACTGATATTTGGACATTTACCTTTTCAGAGTTCATAGGGAGTCTTTTTCAGAATGGGCCTTATAAGGCAACGGTTGAGGATGTGACATGCAGTACTCACATCTTCTACCCAGAAATAATTTGGCAATGAGTCTTCTAACAGCATGGTTCTTGCCATGTCTTGAAGAGTTCCGTTCTTTCTTTGCACAACCCCATTTTGCTGTGGAGGGCGTGGTGCAGAGAAATTGTAAGTGTATCCTTGATCGTTACAGAAGTCTTCAAAAGCTCTACTTTCAAATTCGCCTCCATGATCACTTTGAATTTTTGAGATCAGATATCCTTTTTCTCTTTCAATCCTTTTGTAGAAAACTTCAAAATTTCTTATGGCTTCATCTTTATGAGACAGGAAAATTACCTAGGTGAAACGTGAAAAGTTATCAACAATAACAAAAATATATTTCTTGCCTCCTATGCTGGCAGTTCTAGTAGGTCCAAATAAGTTCATATGAAGTAATTGCAAAGGTTTTGAAGTAGACACCATATCTTTGTTTTTTAAAGAATTTCTAGTTTGCTTACCCATCTTACATGCATCACAGATATGAGTTTTGGAGAAATTCAGTTTAGGCAAACCAATAACTAAATCATGTTTGGATAATTTTTCAATCAAATGCATGATAGCGTGACCTAGTCTTCTATGCCACATCCAGTGATCATCAGACATAGAGGTTAAGCAAATATGACCATCTATATTTTCGAATCCATCAAGTATGTAAACATTTCCATACCTTTTTTCAGGAAGAATTATTTTTCCTGATTCGTCTTCAATAGAATAACCTGTTCTATTAAATTTTACCTCATATCCTGAGTCGCAAAGTTGACTTGTTCTGAGGAGATTGTAGTTTAAACCATCAACAAGATATACTTCCGTAATGTCACAGTTGTTGTTGAAGGTAATTGTTCCGATGCCAACTATTTTGCCTCTTGAATCATCTCCAAACTTTACACTTCCTCCATCAATCTTTGTAACTTCCTTGAACAGGTTTTGTCACCTATCATGTGACTGGAACACGCACTATCTAGATACCATTTTCCTTTGCGGCTTACTCTGTGGTGTTCCTCCAGGACAAAATTATCACTTTGTTTTAGGTACCCAAGCTTGCTTGGGTCCTGGTGAGTTAGTGTTACTAGGTTCAAATTTTTTGGTTTCCAAACCCATCCTGACATATGAGATTTATGAAAGTGACAACCATAATATTTATGGCCACTTTTGTTACAGAAATGGCATTTAGCTCCAGACATGTTTTTAGGTCTTCCATAAGTATTGGAACTAGCCAACATAGATTTAGCTGGTTCCTTTCCTGTTGACTTGTAAGTCGACTGGTCTAAACGACTGGTCGATTTGGTTCTGATTGGTTCTTTTCCAGTTGACTTGTAAATCGTCTGGTTTAACCTGACAGAACTATGACTTGTATTATCTTAGATGCGTTCTTTAGAAAGCAATAAGCTCTCATCGCAGTTCATCATATGATAATTTGTTAAGATCTTGAGATTCCAGTGTGATAACTTTAGTCTGCCAAGTGGTTGGTAGATTTCTGAGAATATTTCTAACTTGATCGCCACTGGTGTATGGTTTGCCAAAATCTTTTAAGTCACTGATTATCTTACTAAACCTGGCAAACATTTCTTCAATGAGTTCTCTTTCCTTCATTGAGAAAAGTTCATAGTCATGAACTAGCATGTTGATGTGAGTTTCCTTTACTTTGTTGGTAATTTCATAGGTGACCTCAAGTTTGTGAAGTTCCTTCCTGAAAGAGAGTTCCTATGATAACTTGATTTGCCATGATCTTTTCTCACAAGCTGTTAAGAAAAAATAAAAAATGTAAGCCAAGCTCTGATACCAATTGAAAGTACAGGGGGGAGGGGTTGAATTTTAAATTATTAAAATTAATCTCTTATAAGTTGATTTGTAACCATAGTAGTCGACTGAATACGGTAATATAGCAGATATAATAACAGGAAGTAATGTGCAGAAAGTAAATGTAGAAATTAAAGACACCAGAATTTTTTTATTGGTTCGGATTCAATGCGAATCCTAATCCAGTCCCCTTGGGTTGCAAGGGAGTTCTCTTCGAGAAAATGAGTTTTCTTTCGAGTATAGATGTGATGTATATCGCTCATGTTCTCTATTACTCGTTTGATACAATGCCTCATTAGTTGTGTACCCTCTTTCTATCCCTGACTTATTACACATCAGATTAATGTAAGCTACTATGATTGTTTGCAGTAGAATAAAAAGAGTTATTTGGTTTGATCAAAGTATATGTAAGGAGGGTTTTACACGAAAAATATATACTATGATGAACGGTGAAGGCTTGTCAACCCAGGGGTTTTGATCCTTGGAAGGAATTGATTCTTTCCAAGAATAAGGAATGAGTCGCTGCTTCTATTAATATCTTTTCCTTCGGCAGACAATGATTTAACGAGATTTCTCCTTGATTGTTGGACCTTCCAAACATGGTCACTACCCAGATCTTCTAGCATCTTTTATTCTTCCGTGATTTCTCTAATCATTGATCTCCTCGTGCCTAGATTATTCCCGCTCTATTATTTACTGATATAGCTAATTTGATTTCCCAGTCTTACGGAGCTAATCCTGATTTGCTGATGTAGTTTTATAGCTTTCCTTGTACATCACGAGTTATTCTAGTAGCTTCCTTTGTGATTGAGTTCTTTAATTGTTCGACACAGGCCATTCCAGTCGTTCTTCTTTGCTTCTTTGAACTCTTGCACATGTATATTAATTGCATCATTAAAACATGATCTAACAGATGATTATGATAGCGCTTGGGCTGTAGGAGCCCCTTCGAAGTTTGTAACATACCCCTAGTGAGCACGGATGATATTATTGAGGGATGGATTACCTGGACATGGATTTGTCCAAAGTATTCATATCTAGAGATGGATTTCTCCACAAGGTTGTATTACTTTTTTTCCTTGGTACCAAGTGACTTATAGTCAACGTTGAGTATGTTTCGGGATGGATTTCCCTGGGTCGGTTGGCCATATGCGGTACCGAGTAGGGCTGTGAACGGATTGGATCAGATCAGATTTGGCATATGTCGGATTTCGAATTCTGAAAAGGGCAATTCGAATACGATCTAAATTAACATTAGATCAGATCAAATTTTAAATTTTGAATCGGATAATTTTTCGGATTGTCGGATCGGATTGTCACAAAATTGTTGGTTAGGACTTAGGACCATTTATCTCCTAAAACATCATTCAATCAGAATAAAAAAAATTGAGTGAATAAATAACATTCATCTCCTAAAACACCATTCAATCAGATTAAGATTCATTATTGTTGGTTGTAGAATTAGTTGAAGCATCACTTTCACCAAATTTTGCAATAATTTGAAGTTCATTCGATGTCGCTGCCTCATATTCCATCTACCAAAATAAACAAAAAAATTAAATTAAAATCAAAAGTTAAAGAATAGTACATGAAAGAGACATAAAAGACAGAAGAAAAGAGAAGAGAGGCGGAAGAAAGAGATATAAAAATCAAACTAAAATAAGAAGTTTGAGACTTTGAGTCTTTGAGACTCTTTAGTCTTCATTGAAGAGAAGAGAGGAGGAAAAATCCAAGCGAGTGAGGGGTGTGTGAAAAATGAATAAGCCTAACCCTAAAATTTTAGTGTAGTATTTATATAGGTACATATAATTTCTAATTTCGGATCAGATCGGATTAAAATCATACCAATCTGAATCCAATCCAAAAATCCAAAATTTTATAAAACACAATCCGTATCCAATCCGAAAATCCAAAATTTGAAATCTGCCAATCTGAAATAGAGTAGATCGGATCGGATCGGATCGGATTTCAGATATCCGATCCAAATGCACAGCCTTAGTACCGAGTGGTTGAGTATGTATATATATACCTGGATATGGATTTCTCCTCAAGGTTGGATTAACCTTCTTCCTCGGTACTGGCTGACTTGCAGCCAATGTTGTATATGTTCCGGGGATGGATTTTCCTATGTCGGATTGACATATGTAGTACTGAGTGGTTGAGCGCTTGAGAGTAGGAGCACATGGTATTTCATACAGCATGTGCATTGACATGTAGATGTAGCAGAGTTTTATTCTTTACCTTGCTCGTATCTCCTCTATTTTACTATTTCATCTACCTATTAAACTGAAAACATGCCTGCATTTTTGTATATTTGTTGAGGTTAAGTTCGTCACTACCTTTCAATACATAGTTTGGACTTGTTAATTACTAAGTTGGTGTACTCACGTTACCCTTTGCACCTTGTGTGCATATCCAGGTATCTCTGGGCACGGTAGCGGCTGCTAATAGTTTTCTGTTGCTGATCATTGGAGTAATTAAGGTAGTTGCCTGGCGACCGCAGCCCTGCTTTCTTCTCTATTCTTCCCATAGTTTTTTTTTGGATTTTTCCCAGACTACGTTGGTCTTGTTATTATGAGAACAGTTGTAATAGTTGCTCATGACTTAGTGACACCCCGATGTTGGGATATCTTTTCCGCATTTTCTTATTTTGAGTGTAACTCTTCTATGAAATTTCTATTATGAAAAGCTTTGACTTAATTTTTTATGAATATCAAAGTGTTTTTGATAAGTGTTGGTTTTCCTAGTACTACTATAGGCGCCATCACAACATGTTAGAGTTTGGGTTATGATAAGTTAGTATCAGAGCTTAGGTTACATAGGTCTCACGAGTCATGAGTAGGTTTAATAGAGTCTTACGGATCAGTACAAAGACGTCTGTACTTATCTTCGAGAGGCTACAGAACCTTTAGGAAAACTTCACATTCTTGAATTTTTTTCGTGTGAATCTATTGATTCTAGTAACTAAACTTCTGTTATCTATTCTCTCACAGATGGTGAGAACACGTGCTGCCGGTTAGGGTGGACAACCACCAGTACCACCAGTTAGGGCTGTGAGAGGTCGAGGTCGTGATAGATGTTGTGTTATAGGTAGAGGTGCATCCCGCACAGTATCTAGGATGGCACCTACAGATCCACCAGTTGCCCTAGTTCAGGGTCAGGTCTCGGTTATAGATGCACCAGCGAGACCAGCTCAGGCACGATTTGTTCCATTCGTGATTCTAGGTTTTCAGGAGACCTTAGCTCAGATTCTGGTCGTATGCACTGATCTTGCATAGGTAGTCTCTATTTCTACTACAACATCCACTTCCCGTGTTGGGAGAGGCACTCCGACTCTCATCGGCCGTACACCCAAGCAGGTTGTTTAGGGACTTCAGACACCAAGGGTACCACTAGCCCAGCCGGTTGCACCTGCTCAGGATTATGTGGTTCCAGTCATGCCTGATGACGAACATCATAGATTGGAGAGATTTGGTAGATTTTAGCCTCCGAATTTTAGTGGTGCATATAGAGATGATGCCCAGGGTTTCTTGGATATGTGTTAGAGAATTCTCCATACAGTGAGTATTCTGGAGATCAATGGAATCTCGTTCACTACCTTTCAATTCTCTAGAGCTGCCTTTACTTGGTTGGAGAATTATGAGAGGCGTAGGCCTATTAGTGCAACACCCCTTACTTGGAAGAAGTTCTCCGATCTCTTCCCGTAGAAGTATGTGCAACATTCTCACAGGGAGGAGCTGCATAGACAGTTTGAGCATATGCGTCAAGATTATATGACTGTGACACAATATGAGATGAGATTTTCGGAGTTAGCCCATCATACTATTTGGTTGGTTCCTAAAGACAGGGAGATGATCAGGAGGTTCGTGGATGCCCTCGCATATCATCTACGAATTCTTATGACCAGAGAGAGGGTATCTGGTGCTTCTTTTGAGGAGGTGGTTGACATTGCTTGAGAGATAGGGTCGGTTCACCGCTAGAAACGAGTTAAGAGGGAGGCCAAGAGGCCTCGAGGATCTGGTAGTTTCGGTGGTGTTCCTTTTGGAGGTCAATTTTACCACGGTAGGGGTCTTCCCTTCAGTTATGCTCAGACGACTCGTCCAGGTCACCGTGGTGGATCTTCTAGCCATGGTACTCACAATTCACATCAGGGTCACTCATCTCTCAGTGCCCTTCCAGCTCAGAGTTTGTCTCATGTACCATGTTACACCCCACATTTTCATATGTGGAAGTATGCCATAAGTAAATTGATATAAGCTCGAAAATTAGATATTACATTTCACATTTTTGTACGTTAAAATTTTGTCGTAAGCTAATCACATAAGTTTGGGAATGAGATTATTTTAGGATTATAAGAATTATGTTATTTCAAACAAGTGATAAGTAAATTTGTAAAGGTGAGATGGTGATCAAGTGGAAGAAAATGAGTTTCGTCAAATTTGGCAATTTGGGATAAAATACGGTCTGAGTTATAATACCCGATTATTATGGACTAATGTCATACAAGGTACCATGTTACCATGATAGTAAAATGTATAAAGTGTGTTAAAAGTGAGCAGTATTTTAAGTAGTTTGAGATAATTCTTAATTATGTGGGTAATTAGTTAGTGGGAGATTAACAGGTCAATCAAGAGATTAGTAGATAATTAATTAGAATTATGGATAAGCTTAAGTGCCCAACGTGGAAGCAATATGTGATCAATTAAATGAGTCTTTATTCACATAGCAAGGTGGCATCTTTAGGAGATAATTGCTGGCCAAGTCATTCGTAACAAGTGGGGCCCATAACCCACAAATTATAAGAAGATCTTCCTAAATTATTAAGGGAGATGCTTATATTGTTAAGTACGGATGAGTCTCAAAGAATTTGCTAATGGGTGACTATCAAAAAATATGCTTGCTAACGGATGCTTAGTTTATAAAAACTAAAGAATTTGTATGAAATCTTCAAAAAGTAACAAATAAAGCTCAACAATTCGTATGAAATGCAACAACGTGAAATCGCGGTTCTAAGAGAGCACGGTAATCTTTCTCAAGAATATCATACAAATTTTTTCCTATTTTGAATTATCGTTACATATTTGTCATAATCAACGTGTATTGGAGGGATTGTCAAGAGAATTGGTCCAGGTATGTTAAGTCTATCCCTTATTTCTTTTGGCATGATCCATACAACACAAACAAAATGAGGAAATGCACAATTTCCATACATGACTCAATTCATAGAAATATTAGAGATGCTTGTGTTATTGATTCCTCATCTTTCATATTATTCTATCATTTATTTGTGGGTATCAGAAAATACGTAAATTGATAAAAAAAATTTCGTGATATTAATCAAAGGCATAATGGTCTTATGACACTCCGAAAGATTGAATTGACGTACTTCTCACGCATTGCATTCATTTACATTAACCCATGACCGATGACATTATATACATGTATATATGTATAATATATGTATATGGTATATGGAAAAAGGTTACGTCGTTATATACGCACCACCGCCTGATCAGCTGGTATACGTTAATTATTTTACCCACAGTGAATAAGATGATATGATGGGATTCCCTTAGAGGCTTAATGATGTTATGAACACATCTATATATGCATGACATGACATTCATACGCATATGCATGACACTATAAGTATTTCATGATTTACAGAGTTATCTAGACTTGTAGGTTAAGTCATTTATGATATATTTCTTCCATGTTATATATGTATTTATTTATGTACCTTACATACTTGGTACATTATTCATACTGACATCCCTTTTTACCTGGGGAGGATACGTTTCATGCCCGCAGGTCCTGATAGACATGTCGAGAGTCCTCTAAGTAGGCTATCAGCTCAGCGGAGGATATTGGTGCGCTCTATTTACCTCGGAGTTACTTGTTGGGTTAGTATGATTTAGACACGTATTGTTTGATATGGCGGGACCATATCTCAAACTTTATGTTAAGTATGTACTCTTAGAGACTTGTAGACAGATGTCATGTATACAAATACTTGTATGGCCTTTTCGGCCTATGTTTTGAGTTTACAAATGATCTTGTTGACCGTACAAGCCGGTATATCACATGTATAAGCTTTTATATCAGGTTGGGTCGTCCTATATTGAGTATTCCACTATGTTTATTCTGGTTAGCCCATGACGACCCGTTTGACTCATTTTATAATGAAAGTGTAATAAGAAAGATACGTTACATTGGTACTCTGTTGTGTAAGGTATAGTTGCATGTCGCAGTCCATCGGATTGGGTTGTGATATACCATCAGCTCAGGGTTTATCTATGCCTGGTTCTTCTAGTAGGTATGCCGGTGCTCGGGGCTCCCTCCAGTCCCCCGTTTCTAGTGGTCGGTAGAGGTTTCTTTGAGTGTGGAGATTTGGGTTATATCAAGAGGTTATTTCCCCTCCTTATGAGAGGTTCGTCCCAGCAGAGGAGTCAGCATTTTACTTCAATACCAGTTTTACTTTACCACCCGCCCAGCCAGCTAGGGGTGGAGGTTAGTTAGCTAGGGGTTACCCTAGAGGGGGAGGCCGATCAGGTGGCAGTCAGGCCCGTCTCTATGCACTTCCTACTAGAATAGATGTTATTGCTTCAGATGTTGTGATCATAAGTATTATCTTAGTTTGCCACATGGATGCCTGTATTATTTGATCCTGGTTCCACTTTTTCATATGTGTCATCATATTTTTCTTATTATTTGGATACTCCCCATGAGCTTTTTGTGTCGTGTGTTCATGTATCTACTCCCCTGGGTGATACTGTTATTGTGGATTTTGTATATTAGTCTTGTATGGTGACTATTGGAGGTTTAGAGATCCGAGTAGACCTATTGCTGCTCAGTGTAGTTGATTTTGATGTGATATTGGTCATGTATTGGTTGTCTCTGTGTCATGCTATTCTAGATTATCACTCTAAGATGGTGACGTTAGCTATGCGAGGGTGCCATGGATTGAGTGGCGAGGTTCGTCAGATTATGTTCCCAGTAGAGTGATTTCATTCTTTAAGGCTTGATGGATGGTTGTAAGGGACTTCGGTGTAGAGGCTCTTACTATTGATTTAGTTCCGGTGGTGAGGGATTTTCCGAATGTGTTTCCTATAGACCTGTCGGCATGCTGTCGGACAGGGATACTGACTTTGGTATTGATTTGGTGTCAGTCACTCAACCTATTTCTATTCTACCGTACCATATGGCACCAGATGAGTTAAAGAAGCAGCTTCGGGAGCTCCTTGAGAAGGGGTTTATTAGCCCTAGTGTGTCACTTTGGGGTGTACTAGTTCTATTCATGAAGAAGAAGGATGGCACTATAAGAATGTGCATTGATTATAGGCAGTTGAAAAAAGTCACAATCAAGAATAATTATCTTTTCCCACGTATTGATGATTTATTTTACCAGCTTCAGGAAGCGAGGGGGTTCTCCAAGATTGATCTTAGGTCAGGGTATCACCAATTGAAGATCAGGGACTCAGACATTCTTAAGACAACTTTCAGAACCCGATATGGTTATTTGAGTTCCATGTGATGTCTTTTGGGCTGACTAAAGCCCCAGCATCATTCATGCATTTGATGAACATTGTGTTTCGGCGTTATCTCAACTCATTCGCTATTATATTCATTGATGATATCCTGGTGTACTATTGTAGCCAAGAGGAGCACGCTAAGCATTTGAGAATTGTATTGTAGTGGTTGAGGGAGGATAAACTTTATGCTAAGTTCTCCAAGTGTGAGTTTTGGTTCAGTTCAGTGGAGTTATTGGGGCACGTGGCATCCAGTGAGGGCATTTAGGTTGAACCAAAGTTGGCCCAGGCCGTTCTCAGCCACAGAGATTCGTAGCTTTCTTGGTTTGGCAGGTTATTACTGTCAATTCATACATGGTTTCTCTTCTTTTGTATCACCCTTTACCAAATTAACCCAATAGGGTGATATTTTCAGGTGGTCGGATAAGTGTAAGACGAGCTTTCAAAAGCTCAAGATTGCCTTGACCACAACTCCAGTGCTAGTTCTGCCATCAACTTCAGGTTCTTATACAGTATATTGTGATACTTTTGGGATCAGTATCGAATGTGTTTTTATGCAGGAGGGTAGAGTGATTGCTTATGCTCCTCTATAGTTGAAGCCCCAAGAGAAGAACTACCATGTCCATGATTTAGAATTGGCTGCCATTATTCATGCGTTGAAGTTTTGAAGGCATTATCTCTATGGTGTGTCTTGTGAGGTGTTTTCTAATCATCGTATCCTCTAGCATTTGTTTAAACAGTAGGATCTCAATTTGAGGCAACAAATATGGTTGGAGCTCCTAAAGGGCTATGATATTACCATTTTGTATCATCCGGGAAAACCCAATATGGTGGCTAATGCCTTGAGTAGGAAAGTGGTGAGTATGGGCATTATTGCATTTATTCCTGTTGCTGAGAGACCTCTCGCGGTTGACGTTCAGGCTTTGGCCAATCGGTTTGTGAGATTGGATATTTTGGAGCCTAGTCGGGTCTTAGCTTGTGTGGTTTCTCGGTCTTCCTTGTTTGATCGTATCACGGCACGCCAGTATGATGATCCTTATTTACTTGTCCTCAAGGACAAGGTTCTGCATGATGATGCCATATATGTGACTATTGGTGATGATGGGGTATTGAGGATGCAGGGCCAGATATGTGTTCCTAATATGGATGGGCTATGGGAGTTGATTCTAGAGGAGGCATATGGTTCGTGGTATTCCATCCATTTGGGTGCCGCAAAGATGTATCAGAATTTGAGGCAGCACTATTGGTAGAGGAGAATTAAGAAAGATATAGTTGGGTGTGTATCTTAGTGTCTTAACTGTCAGCAGGTGAAATATAAGCATTAGAGGTCGGGTGGCTTGCTTCAGCAGATAGAGATTCCTGAGTGGAAGTGGGAACGGATAACCATGGATTTCATAGTTGGACTCCCACGGACTTTGAGGAAGTTCAATGCTATTTGGGTTATTATGGATCGGATGACTAAGTCTATGCACTTCATTCATGTGTGTGCCACCTATTTTTCGGACCAGTTGATAGAGATTTATATCAAAGTGCTTGTTCGCATTCATGGGATGCTAGTTTCCATCATTTCAGATAGAGGCATGCAGTTTACATCGTAGTTCTAGAGAGTCGTATAGCGGGAGTTTGGCACCTAGGTTGAGTTGAGCATAGCATTTCGTCCTCAACTGATAGGTTTTTCGAGTGCACTATTCATATTTTGGAGGACATGTTGCGTTCTTGTGTGATTGTGTTTGGTGGTTCATAGGACCAGTTTCTGCCACCGTGGAGTTTGCTAACAATAATTGTTACCAGTTGAGTATTCAGATGGCTCCGTATGAGGCTTTATATGGGAGATGGTGTAGATCTCTGGTGGGTTGGTTTGAGTCAGGTGAGGCTAGGATTTTGGGCGCATACTTGGTTTATGAGGCATTGGACAAGGTGAAGTTGATTCAGAAGCGCCTTCGTATATCACAGTCAAGACAAAAGTGTTATGCTGACAGGAAGGTCCGTGATGTGTCTTACATGGTTGGTGAGAAGGGTTTGCTGAAGGTTTCAGGTGTTATGAGATTTCGGAAGAAGGGAAAATTGAGCCCTCAATTTATTGGACCGTTTGAGGTGCTTCAGAGGATTGGGGAGGTGGCCTATGAGCTTGCTTTTCCACCTAGATTATCGGGGGTGCATACAAAATTTCATGTTTCTATACTTTCGAAGTATATCGACGATCCATCCCATGTTTTAGATTTCAGTACAGTTCAGTTGGACGGTGATTTGACTTATGATGTGGAGCCGCTGGCTATTTTGGACCGTCGGGTTCGCAAGTTGAGATCAAAGGATATAGGTTCAATGAAAGTGTAGTGGAGAGGTCAGGCCATAGAGGAGGCTACTTGGGGAACTGAGCGGGAGATGCGAAGCAGATATCCACACCGATTTGAGACTTCTGGTATGTTTCTTGACTCGTTTGAAGACGAACATTTGTTTAAGAGGGAGGGAATGTAACGACCTGGACGATCGTTTCGAGAGTTGTAGCCATGTTCCCCTATTTCCTACTTATTTTGTGTCCATCAGCTATATTGTGAACTACCGGGTTAGTTAGTTCAGGTCCGGAGTGATTTTGGAGTGAATTGAGACACTTAGTCTCTTTATGAAAGCTTAAGTTGGGAAAGTTAGATCGGATGTTGACTTATGTGTAAACGATCACAGATGTGAATTTTGATGGTTATGTTAGTTGCATTAGGTGATTTAGGACTTAGGAGTACGTCCGGAATGTAATTTGGAGGCCCGAGGCAAAATTAGCGTGAATTGGCAAAAATTAGAATTTTGGTGATTTTGGTCGTCAGAAGAAATTTTGATACCAAAGTCGGAATGAAATTACGGAAGTTGGAGTAGGTTCTTGGTGTCATTTTTTACTTGTGTGCAAAATTTGAGGTCATTCAGGTGTGATTTGATATGTTTCGGCATCATTCGTGGAATTTGGAAGTTTTGAAGTTCTTAGGATTGAATCCGAGAGTAATTCGTGCTTTTGATGAAGTTCGAGGTGATTTTGTGATTGGACTAAGTTTGTACGATGTTATGGGATTTACTGGTGTGTTTGATTGAGGTACCAAAGGCCTCGGGTTGATTTCGGGTGGTTAACAGACTAAGAATGAAGTTTAAATGATTGCTAAAGTGGTTTGGTTATGCTGTTTTTGCACCTGCGGTGGATCTTGCAGGTACGGACAATAGAAGCTAAGAGAATGCTCATAGGTGCGGTAAAGAGTGGCCTGGACGGGAAGCGCAGATGCAAGATTAGGAGCACACATGCGAGACCGTAGATGCGGAAACGGAGCGCATATGTGGAATATCGCCTGGAATGGAAGGATAGGAGAAGTGGGCAGGGTCAGCAAGTGCGATTGTTTGACCGCATATGTGGACTTTGGGCAAGTAATGCGATGAGAATTCTGCAGGTGCGGCATCGTAGAAGCAGGATATGGACCTCAGGTGCGGTTCCACTTGGCAGAAAGTATATAAAGGAGACTTCGCGAATATTTGCCCATTTCCAGCATTTTGAACACGGGTTTTTGAGACTTTGAAGAGATTTTTGAAAGGAACTCAAGGATATTCACTGAGGTAAGTTGCGTGAGATCTATTATCATTAGCTATGGTGTTTTCCATTGATTTCTCACCTAATTAATGGAGTTTTGAAGTACAAATAAGGGGTTAGGGCTTGGGATTTTAGAGATAATATTTTGGGGATTTGAGGGACCAAATGATGTCGGATTTTGCTAAAATTGGTATGGGTAGACTCGTGAGTGAGTGGGCTTTCTAGTTTTGTAATTTTTGTCAGATTTCAAGATGTGGGCTAGGGGTCGGGTTTGAGTGGATTTCGGGATTTGGACTATAATTTGATATTTTTCTTGTGGAATTGGTTCGTTTAGCCCATATTGATCTTATTGTATTGATTGTGTCTAGATTCGGTACATTCGGAGGATGAGTTGAGAGGCAAGGGAATTCGCCTATTTTCCACGAGAATTCTGATTTATTGTCATGCAGAGTAGGATTTTGCTTGGTTTGAGGTAAGTAACGCTTCCAAACTTGGTTCTGAGGGTTTGAAACCCCGAACTATGTATTATGTGATTAGTATTAGGTGACGCACATGACATGTGACGGACGTGAGGGTATGCAACATGAGAATTGGTACTTGGTTTATTCAGTGACAATATTTAGTGACTCTTTCTTGTTGATATCCTTGTTTCCATTATGTGATTAAGTAAACAAGCTGTAAATCATGCTAGATATCATGTTAGGGCTTTATGTCGGTACCGTTGGGACCCCTAGTGGTCATTTCTTGCTGTCATATAACTTGCATCATTGATATTTTATACTCAGTCTTATTCATGCATCATGTTTCAGTCTCAGCTGTTATTTATTGGCACATCATATCATTGTTCTGGGCTAGTTTTCACAGCACTGTGAGCCCGTGTGTGAGATTGGAGAGTGATGACCGAGTGATTCTAAGAGGATTATTATGAGTGAC
Source organism: Nicotiana glauca (assembly GCA_026770625.1). Taxonomy (NCBI): domain Eukaryota; kingdom Viridiplantae; phylum Streptophyta; class Magnoliopsida; order Solanales; family Solanaceae; genus Nicotiana; species Nicotiana glauca. Next base: position 55,792 of record MU695982.1, on the reverse strand, counting down.
AGTAGTGGGATCGGGTTGTACGTCGCAGCGGTTATGTTGATGATTATGATAGCGCTTGGATTATAAGAGACCCTCCGGATTCTGTAACACACCATCGGTGAGCGCAAATGATATTATTGTGGGATGAATTTCCTTGGACATGGATGTATCCAAAGTATTGATATATGAAGATGGATTTCTCCACAGGGTTGGATTACCCTTTTCCTTGGTACCGAGTGACTTATAGTCATTGTTGAGTATGCTCTAGGATGGATTTCCCTGAGAAAGATGGCCATATGTGGTACTGAGTGGTTGAGTATGTTATATATACTAGGAGATCGATTTCTCCTCAGGGTTGGATTACCCTTTGTATACGGCTAAAATTGGGAAGATCGATTTTACAATCTGCAGGGCATTGCGCAATCTCGCCTCGAAGGTCCCAGAGGATAGCCCGAGGTTTGATACCTTCAAGGATTCTTCACATCCAATATCGGGGCAGAACGGACCAGTGTTTATCGCCGATAAGCGGGAAGTTCCCTAGGAGTTGTATCTTCTGAAAAATGCCTGCCCAAATAGTGACAGTCTACACTAGGCTGGTTGAGTGGTTGTACCAGCTACTTTATGTAATAATTACACATGTTTTTGTACGATGTTGGATTTTACCTTCTTATATAAAGGGGACCCTTGCCATTTCGGAGATCTGATACTCAATATTCAATACAAGAACATTCTCTTCGCTCTCTAACTTAACATATTATCTTGCTCTTATTGCTTCATTTATTACTTACCTTCATTTTGTTCTATGTATTGTTCTTCATTTATTGCTCTTTATTGATCATAAAGAGCCGCAATCACAGCCCTCGTAGCTGTTATTACCCCTTCATTCCCTTAGCCCAGTGTCTGTCTCGACCTCGAGGCTCGCATACGCCAGCTCGAGGCCCCGATTTCCAGCCCTTTGGTTTGGTCATTACACTATCTATAAGATCTTGTCATATTTTTTAAACTCTTACTTAGAATCTATTTCCTAAAAAACTAGCATAAAAATAGATCTCATATTTTTATTACCACAAAATGAAATCTAATTGTAATTACCATTTTCAAGGTAAACAGTTTGGCGCCCACTATAGGGAAAAAATAATAGTGATTATTTTCTTGTTGGTTTGCCACATAACGCAAGTTATCTTTCACACTTCTTCTTGTCCAACATCTTTCATTTCAGGTCAAAATGCCTAACTCAATAAATGGATATGGAAACAACGTCTTGAGAACCACAAAGAGAATGGTGTAGCCGTTCCAGGTATTAGCGCACCACCACTAAACCCTGAAGGAGCACCAAAACCAATTCCCACGGATGTGGTATCACCAACTCTCAATGCATTGGTGTAAGCTCTCATGTCAATGGGAGTACATTCCGGGAAAATCAACTGGTCACTCAGAAGAACATCGCTCGGGGACAAAGAGGAGTGAACAGAGGAAACGAAGTAGGGAAAATTCGACAAATCGTTCATATAATTATCAGAGGGACCAACATTTCCTAGGGGTCTGGGATCAAGAGGATAAAGGTTTTGCGGCAACGCTAGGGCAAGCTCAGGGTCGGGTACCTGAGGACATCCTTGCGTTCAACGAAGAAGATTTTGAGACTCTGTCTCATCCACACAATGATGCATTGGTAATCTCGTTTCTCTTAAATAACATCCAAATTAAACGTGTACTCGTGGATCAACGTAATTAGGTCGACGGTGGTAGAACAACTCGAATTGCTTGATCATGTCATACCTACATCCCGAATATTCTACGACTTTAATATGGATGGTGAGGCAACAGAAGGAGAGATCACCCTCACTATTAACATATCTGATGCAGTTCAAGATGCCAGGTTCCACATCATTAAAGGTGATACAACGTACAACATCTTGCTCAGTAAACCGTGGATACATAATATGAAGGCAGTAACATCAAACCTGCATCAGATGATGAAGTTTCCGACAATGGACGGAATAAAGATGGTGTATGGAGAACAACACATGGCGAAGGAAATTTTTGCAGTCCATGAAGAAGTACCGAATTCTGTGCACTCCACATCGGAAGAGTTGGAAAACCGACCAACCCCTAAGGGATATGAAGAAGACTTCCTCGCTCCCAGAACTTTCATTGCCCCTGAAGAATCGGATGCAACAAAGTTGACTATTGAAGAACTGGAGCAAGCCGTATTGGTCGAGCATCTCCCAGATCGGAAGGTATACATGGGACAGGATTAAACCCCAAACCCATGAAAATATTCATCCAATTCCTTATGAAAAACATTGATTGCTTTGCTTGGTATCATTTAGACATGAAAGGGATTCCACCGTAAATAGCCACATATCGGCTAAGAATTGACCCCTGATACAAACTGGTGAAGCAAAAAAGGAGACCCCAATCCTAGGTAAAGCATGCGCTCATCAAAGACGAGGTAACAAAGCTCCTCAAAATAGGGTCTATTAGGGAAGTAAATTATCCTGAATGGCTGGCCAATGTGGTGGTAGTTGCCAAAAAGGGGAATAAACTAAGAATGTGCATAGATTATAAATACATAAACATGGCATGCCCAAAGGACTCATTCCCCCTTCCCAACATCGACCGATTAATCGATGCAATGGCCGGCCATGAAATCCTTACTTTTCTCTATTCCTACTCGGTATATAATCAAATTCAGATGAACCCCAAGGATAGATAAAAGACTTAGTTCATCACGAAGTACGGTACGTACTATTACAATGTAATGCCTTTCGGACTAAAAAAACACAGGGGCCACATACCAATACCTAGTTACTAAGATGTTCGAACATCAAATAGGCAAGTCCATGGAAGTTTATATTGACGATATGCTAGTTAAGTCCCTGTGCACAGAGGACCATTTGATTCATTTGCAGGAAACATTCGACATCCTTAGAAGTTACAACATGAAACTCAACCCCGAAAAGTGTGCCTTAGGGGTAGGATCAGGAAAATTCTTAGGTTTCATGGTGTCAAACAGAGGAATAGAGATCAACCCCGACAAAATCAAAGCCATCAAAGAAATTACAATGTTAAATAATGTAAAGGTCGTGCAGCGGTTGACCGGATGGATAACAGCCTTGGGCCGATTCATATCAAGATCATCGGACATGAGTCATCATTTTTCTCCTTGCTCAAAGATAAAAATAGCTTTGAATGGACTCGGAAATGCTGACGCGCTTTAGGGGAGTTGAAGCGATACCTGACAAGCCCGCCTTTACTCCATACCCCAAAAAAGGATGAGGCATTGTACCTATACCTGGACATATACGAAATAGTGATAAGTGGTGTACTAGTTCGAGAAGAACAAGGCACCCAATTACCTATTTATTATGAAGTCGGACCCTGGGTGATGCAGAAACCAGGTATCCACACCTGGAAAAACTAGTCGTCCCATTAATAAGTGCATCTCAAAAATTGAAAACTTACTTCCAATGCCATCGTATTTGCGTTTTAACAACATATACCCTTCGAAGCATATTGTACAAACCCGAATTATCGGGCTGACCGGCCAAATGGGCCATCAAACTCGGGGGATACAAGTATCAGCCCCAAATGGCTATAAAGTCACAAATTTTGGCAGACTTCATAAGCAAATTCACTTCCTCCCTCATACCCGAGGTCGAGAAGGAAATTTTCCTAAAAATGGGAACATCCTCTAGGATATGGACCCTATTCACTGACGGTGCCTTGAATGTAAGAGGATCAGGGCTCGATATAGACCTTAAGCCACCTACGGGCAACGTGATTAGACAATCTATAAAAACCATAAGGTTAACTAACAATGAAGGCGAGTATGAGGCTATGATTGCAGGTCTGGAATTGGCCAAAGGCCTAGGAGCCGGGGTAATTGAAGCGAAGTGTGATTCCCTCATGGTGGTAAATCAGGTAAATGGGAGATTTGAGGCCTGGGAAGACATGATGCAAAGATACTTAGACAAAATCAAAGTCACATTGCACGGCTTCAAAGAATAGACTCTGGTCCACATACCTCGAGAAGAAAATAGCGAAGCCGATGTCCTCGCAAACCTTGGGTCATCTGCCGAGGAAGATGACGTGCTCCCGGGTCTGTAGTTCAATTATCCAAACCAGTGATTGAGGAAGGCCACACTGAGATCAACTCCACTAGCCAAACATGGGATTGGAGAAACAAATATATCGATTATTTGGAAAGTGGGAAGCTATCTACATACCGACCAGAAAGAGTCGAGGGCCCTGCAAACCAAAGTAGCTCGATTCCCGCTTGACAAAAATAGAACACTTTACAGAAGAACTTTTGACGGTCCCCTAGCAGTATGTTCATGGTTGGGAGACACTGACTATGTGCTCCAAGAGATCCACGAGGACACCTACGGAAATCTCTCCAGTACTGATTCCTTGATTCGAAAAATAATCAGAGCGGGCTACTATTGGGACAGCAGGGAGAAGAATACCAAAAAGTTCGTCCGCAAGTGCGATAAATGCCAAAGATTCGCCAAATTATCCACTAACCCGGTGAAGAACTACATTTGGTTTTGTCGCCATGTTCATTCATGTAATGGGGGATGGACATCGTCGGACCTCTACCAACGATGCCAGGTAAAGCTAGATTTATTTTATTTATGACTGACTACTTCTCAAAATGGGTTGAAGTGTAGGCCTTTGAAAAAATAAGAGAAAAAGAAGTCATTAATTTCATCTGGGACCATATCATATGTCGATTCGAAATTCCTTTCGAGATTACATGTGATAACGGGAAACAATTCATCGGAAGCAAAGTAACTAAGTTCCTCGAGTATCACAAGATCAAAAGGATCCTGTTAATGCCCTATCACCCGTGTGCAAATGTCCATGTTGAATCTACAAACAAAACCATCATTCAAAACTTAAAAAAGAAATTGGAGGGAGCAAAGGGAAAATGGAGGGAGATATTACCCGAAGTACTCTAGGCATATCGAAAAACTCCAAAATCAAGCAAGGGGAAAACCCATTTCTCCTTGGTATATGGTGCCGAGGCTTTGATACCAGTTGATATTAGAAAACCCACCACAAGAGTCCGACACACCACCGAGAGCTTGAATAATGAGGCCATGGCTACTGCTCTCGAACTATTGGATGAAAAGCGAGAAGCCTCGCTGGTCCGGATAGCCACCCAAAAATAGAGGATCCAAAGGTACTACAATAGAAGAACAAATCTCCAACATTTTGGAGTCGGGGACTTAGTCCTGAGAAAGGTCACCCTGAATACTCGAAATCTTAATGAAGGAAAATTATGTCAAAACTGGGAAGGACCATCGCGTCCTCGGGGTAGTTGGCAAAGGATCCTATAAACTCGACACTATGGACGACGAACAACTTCCAAGCAATTGGAATATATCGATGTTTAAACGTTATTACTACTAGAAGCTCAGAAACCTTAGGTTTAAAAAGCATGCGTTGCACTATTTTCCTTCTATCGGGTTTCTTATCCCAAGAAGGGTTTTACCGGCAAAGTTTTTAACGAGGCAAACATCTATATGCTACCTAAGGAAGACTCAAAAAGTATTCAAGGCTTCTTTTCAATCGACCTCGAATATTGGTCACCTTCTCGGAGAATCCAAGATGTGCTGAACATGGTCTCGATAGGAAAAGGATGTACGGGGTCAAACAATAGAATAAACCATGCCCGTATAGAATAACTGAGCCCTTAATAGCGAAAACATGTATTCTTGTACTAAGTAATCAAATAATACTTTCCAAAGCATTTCACATTTCAAAGAAGCTCAGTATTTTTGCAAAAACGGCTACAAAGCCAAAAATCGTCCCGAACACCCTAGGACTGGCATCAACAATTCAAAGTCGTATGACCTTCGGGTCAGAGTTTCAAACTCGTAAGCCCTTAAAGAGGCAACATCAAGCTCACAAAATGGATACAGAGCAGAAAAAAGTCCCCGAACACTCGGGGACAGGTGCCAACAATTCAAAGCCGAATGACCTCCGGGTCGGAGCTTCAAACTCTCAAGCCCTAAAAGAGGCAACATCAAGTTTACAAAACGGCTACAAAGCCCAAAAAACATCCTGAACATTCGGGGGCTGGCGTCAACAATTCAAAGTCGTATGACCTCCGGGGCGGAGCTTCAAACTCGTAAGCCCTCAATGAGGCAACATCAAGTTTATATAAATTGCTCCAAAAGCCAAAAAACATTCCAAACACTCGGGGACTAGCGTCGAAAACTCAAAAGCCATAGGACCTCCAGGTCGAAAGCTCTGAATTCGTAAGCCCTTAATGAGTCAATACCAAGTTTACAAGAAATGGCTCCCGAGCTAGGAAATGTTTGATGACTCAGGGACTGTCGCCAATAGACAACCCCCTTGACTTATCAAAAAACCGAGGCCATTACGACTCCAAATGGGAAGCCTCGGCCTCATATGACCTATATAAGGCAACAAAAATATTTGTAAGACCTCAAGCAAGGCATGAACCACACTTGTACCAAGTGACCAAAACCGTAAGACCTCAATCAAGGCATGAATCACACTTTTACCAAGTGGCCAAAACTGTAAGACCTCAAGCAAGGCATAAACCACACTTGTACCAAGTGACTAAAATTGTAAGACCTCAAGTAAGACGTGAACCACACTTATACCAAGTGACCAAAACTGTAAGACCTCAACGCATGAACCATACTTGTATTAGGTAACTAAAACTAAAAGACCTCAAAGGCATGAAAAAATTTGTAAGACCTTACAAAAGGCATAATCCCTTCTTAAAGTTAAGGCTATTATCGAACTTGTATGTCCCCTAAGAAGGCATACACTCGATATAAATGCCAAAACTACTTCACTCAAGGACTGAAAGACTCTGACCAAACACAATGACTACGATCACAAGCCTGTACTAGCCAAACGAACACCACTCGGGGATGCCCGACCGTCGTTATAAAATCATAGGCCTTAAATTACTTCAAAAATACTTGGAAAAGAACCAGTTAAATAGGCTGCCCTCGACATAGGCAAAAGAGCTTTGACTATGTCAGCCCCAAACTATAGGCTTCTAGATACTCAGCCACCGAGTCAAACCTCCCGAGGTGCTCGTTAATCGTCATATAATGGTTTACAATCGAGGTTTTACCAAACTGTCAAAGAGTCAGGTAAACACAATTTCAAAGTCCTTAAAGAGGGAAAAAGAAAGCCTATACTAGAGGTCTTACCGACCCAATGCGTAGAGCCACTATCTCCAGCCTACATTAGAGGTAGTACCGACCCAATGCATAAGAGCCACTGTTGCTAGTCCAAATTAGAGGTTGTACCGACCCAATGCATAAGAGCCACTATCGCCAGCCCATATTAAAGGTCGTATGAACCCAATGTGTAAGAGCCTAAAATGCCTAAAACGCTAGCTTACATTAACGGGTTGTACCGACCCAAAGCATAAGAGCCTAAGTCTCCATCTCACGTTAAAAGGTTGCACGACCCAATATGTAAGGACCATTGTTACCAGTTCGTGTAAAGGGTCGTACCAACCCAGAGCATAAGATCCTAAGTCGCCATCTTACATTAAAAGGTCGAATCAACCCAACACAAATATACACAAAAGGCCTCGGAGCTAACACAATAGACTCACAGGTTGATTCTTGACCACCGCAAAATGCTCGACAGTAGCAAACACCCAACAAACTAAATTTGATATCCACAACTTTGGATCGATTGCCGAACGAATGCCACAAGTCATTCAAAGGGAAAATAGAAAAGGTAAAGAGTTGACTCGCATACAAAAGATTCATAAAAGTAGAATTTCAAAGCCTACATCTGGAGCCCTTGCGAAGGCAGAAATAAAATGAAAACCCCGGAGCTAAACTTTTAATGGCCTCCTCAGAAGATACGCTTTTAGCGGCTTCGTCCAAAACCTCCAAGTTTCCAGCAGCCTCCTCCTCTTCGGGGACTTTGCCTCCCTCTTCATCACCTCCCGAGTCACTACCCGACTTGCTTTCGAAAGGAAGAAGGGCCACAACTTCCTCTTCTAGGGTCTTCACTCTCTCAACTAATTAAATCAATGCCCCCCACATATACATCCTCGAGCGTATGCCTCCAAGACTTTAATCGGGCATAATCCACTGCTCAAGTCAGGTGTAGCTTAGCCTATTTGGACCTTCTAAGCACGAGCATTTGCAGTTGCGACGTCCTCCTTATGCGAGGCCACTAGAGCCTCAGCCTTAGCCCTAACCTCGGATAGCGTATCAACCAACTCAGCATGGAGATCCTTATTCTTACCACTCTCAGACCTAGACTCTTTGAGGCAATGTCCGATCAAAATCACTTCCCCTCGGAGGGCATCTCTTTTAGAGACTACCTCACTTAAATGTCGCTTAAGCTCGAGAATTTTGAAGTCCCTGATTTGGATCTCATTACCTATAAGGACATCCTTCTCCTTAAGTTGCAAAGATTGACTCGAAGCTATTAAAACATAGAAGTCATTTAGATGTATAGACAAAAACAGACAGGAGTTATGTAACCTATTCAGTAAAACCAGCCTTTTCCTGGGATGCCACCTCAATGCAATCCCGAAGGCCACTGAATTCTTCATCCCTCTTGGTAGAAAGAGCCTTGAGATCATCAGCCTCTGAGATAAGTTTCTTATGAACGCCCTCACAGCAAGTCATCTCAGTTTCAAATTTGGCGAATGTTTGGTCATAGATCACCTTGGCCTGGAACAACAACGACCCAGTAAAATCCCACTAGTGGGGTCTGGGAGGGTAGTGTGTATGCAGACCTTACCCCTATCCCGTGGGGGTAGAGAGTTTGTTTCCGAAATACCCTCAACTCAAGAATAAAAAAGAAGAAGAAAAGAGGCAATCTATCAGTACCTTCAATAGAAACCATAGAACAAAGAACAGCATCACCCGAACCAAAAAATAAGTGAAAAACAAAACAATAACTAGTAGATAAAGCACATAAAAAAGTAACCAAAAAGTAGTGTGGACTCAACATAAAGCACTAACAGTCAAAGATCAAGTCTTAACAGACTAGCATCACTCTGCAGAGCCATAGATATATTCTCAACTACCTCCTAACCTACAACCTTAATGCTCGATCTCCATAACTTCCTGTCTAGGGCTATGTCCTCGGTAATCTGAAGCCTCACCATGTCCTGTATGATCACCACTCTCCAATACTTCTAAGGCCGCCCTCTACCTCTTATCATGCCCACCAAATCCAGCCGCTCACACCTCCTCACCGGCGCATCTGGGCTTCTTCTCTGGATGTGCCCAAACCATCTGAGCCTTGCTTCCCTCAACTTGTCATCCATGGAGGCAACACCCACCTTCTCCCGAACAACTTTATTCCTAATATTATCCATCTTAGTGTGCCCGCACATCTACCTTAACATCCTCATTTTAGCGACTTTCATCTTTTGGATATGAGAGTTATTGTGTTAGGAAAACCTCTCATTTGTTCCTTCTTGTCGTGCGATTTGGTCCCTTAAATGCTGATTGAATTTCTACTCTGTTCTTTCGCAGATGGCTAGAACATGCGCTTCCTCATCCGCTGACCAGCAGTCCGAGCCCCAGGCAACTCCCGCTAGGGGCAGAGGACGTGGCCAGGCTAGGGGCTGAGGTAGGGGCAGAACCCAGCCACCAGCAGCAACACCAGTGGCAGATGCTCAGGTTAACCGTGGCGAGGAGGTTCCGGCCCCAGCCCAGACAGTTCCGGTGGGCCCAGCTCAGGTCCCAGAGGGGTTTATTGCGACTCCTGTTCTTCAGGACGCCCTGGTTCGATTGGTTGGTATCATGGAGAGTGTCACCAGAGCAGGACTGCTTCCTGCAGCACCAGCCACTCCTTGACTGGCCAATACTTAGCCCCATACAATATGGCTGGTCTAACCACCGCTCTATAAAATTTACCTTTGAAAATCTGAGGCACTTTCTTGTCACACAAGACTCCAGACGCTAACCTCCACTTCATCCACCCATGAAATAAATAAGGTTACAAGGGCAAAGGTCAGGGCGCCAAGTAGAATTTACAAGTAGTTTACATGCTCGCATAGCCTATCGATCTCAGTAAAAATAAGCGAAAAATCAGACTCAGGCATTTACTCAGGCACAACAGAAGGCTTTTCGATCGCTCCTCTATCACCACCAGGCGTTACCACGCTAGGAGACTCTACATTGGGGATATCTTACATCTCCCTCAGAGAAAAGACCAAATCACGAGGGGAATCACTCACCCCAACAACCTCGACTAGGTCAGTCGTGGGTGACCCTTGTCTTTGAATAACTTCGGAATTGGGCTCCCCTAGATCACATGCTAAGCGCACCTCGTGTTACGACCTGAATTTCCCACCCTCAGGGGTCGTGATAGCGTCGATTCGTAGAAACTAGGCAAGTTAAATTTAATTACTTTTCGTTAACAACATAATCCCTTTTTAACAATTATTGGCAATAATATAAAAAGCAACGAGATTAAATAATAAGCGAAAGTCTTAGCGTTATATAAAACTGAATAGAAATGCGAAAAGTTCAACAAAATCCTCTACCCAAGAATGGTGTCACTGTACTTACGAACTGCTAAGAATACTAAATACACACGTCTGAAAGAAAACATAAACGGTTTGTCTCGGATACAATGAGATAACAGAATAAAAAGATAGGATAATGGAGACGCCGGGCCTACGGACGCCTGCAAGGCTACCTCAGGTCTCATTGGACTAAAATTCTGCTCCCACACTAATGTTGCTGCTTCCCGAAACCTGGATCTGTGCAAAATAGCACAGAGTGTAGTTTTAGCACAACCGATCCCATATGCTAGTAAGTGTCTAGCCTAACCCCGTCGAAGTAGTGA
>MU695982.1:24389-44860 GCA_026770625.1 Nicotiana glauca | reverse complement strand
TATATATATATATATATATATATATATATATATATATATATATATATACAGCGAAATCAAAATACAAAACAAATAAACAATATGGGAGGGGGGACATGCTGTGGGTAAACAACGATTTCCAAATAATAGTCGTCCAGTAACGAAGGAAAAGAACACAACTCAATCATAAGTAATGAAACAGAAATCAACAAGTGCACGACATCACCATTCGTGTTTTTACTCTCATACTCACCAAGCAATAACATGTGCACGGCATCACCCTTCGTGCTTTTACTCTCATTCCTCACATATATTAATAGAATCGACACGAAATGGTATATCGTGCGGCACAGCATCACCCTTCGTGCTTTAACAATCTTTTCGCATAATAAGCAAACATTGCACGGCATCACCCTTCGTGCTTTACACTCTTTCCTTACCATAATCAAATAATACACGGCATCATCATTCATGCTTCAATATTCTTCCTCACCTAAACAACAATCACAAACAAGGGCAAGGGAATAAATAAACAATAATGGAAATCCTGGCAAGGGAACACAAACAAGCAATTAAAAACCCGGCAAGGGTACAACATCAATAATCTCAACGTCCCGGCAAGGGAAAATATTCAATAATCAACAACCTCCCGGCAAGGGAACAAATCATTAATTCTTTACCTTTTGTTCACTTTCATCTCATAGTTCACATTATCACTCGAGCCAATGCTCCAAAGATTTACTTGTCTCATATACCTTCACAATTTTATTTCAACTCAAGCCAATGCTCCACGAATTTCAAAGGTCACAATTTCTTTCACATGATCTTTACAACACCTCGAAGCCATCAATTAGCATGGAAATTATATCAAAATCCCAATTATTCGAAAATAAGGACTCACGGTCATGCTAGACACCAATGTATAGATACTCGCCGCCATGCCTATACATCGTACTCGACACTTAGCAAGTAGCAAATAAGACTCTCATATTCCCTCAAGCTAGAGTTAAACCAAACACTTACCTCGATGCTTTGAACTTAACTCAAGCCTCAACTATAGCTTTACCCCGTGATTCCACCTCCAATCCGCTCGAATCTAGACACAAATTACTCAATTACTTAATAACACTAAATGAATCAATTTTAATGCATAAAAATGAATTTCCTAAGTTTTTCCCAAAAATTCCAAAATTGCCCTCGAGCCCACGTGGTCAAAACCCGAAATTCGAACCAAAACCTGGTTAGCCATTCACCTAGGAACGCAAATATTTAATTTATTTTGAAATCGAACCTCAAATTAAAGTCCAAATCCCCAATTTTTGAAAAACCTAGGTTCTAACCAAAACCCCCAATTTCACCCATGAAAATCCTTGATTTTAAGTGGAAAACATGTTAAATGATGTTAATGATTGAAAAAATTGAGTAAAAATCGACTTACAAATGATTTGGAATGAAACTTGTTCTTGAAAAATTGCCTAAGGAGTTGTATTTCGAAAGTGGGGTGAAAAATAACCTAAAATTCGATTAAGTATGAAAATTGCTGGGCTATTGTAATTGCGAACCTCGACCAAATGTGGGAATTGCGAACACTGGTTTGCATTTGTGAACTCATACCTATCAGGAGACCTTCGCATTTGCAAAAAAAGTCTTGCATTTGCGAAGAATAGCTCCGTATTTGTGAAAACTCACCAATTGCTAAAACCTATCCAAAACTCACTCGAGCCCTCGGGGCTCCAAACCAAATATGCATACAACCTTAAAAACATCCTACGGACTTACTCGCATGATTAAATCGCTAAAATAACATCATATACATCAAATTAAGCCTCAAATTTCATGATTCCTTCCAAATTTTCATAGAACATCAAATTTCCAATTTAAGTCCAAAACATGTCAAACGACGTCCGTTTTCAACTAAACTTTACAAAAAGCGCTTAAACCATATATAATACTTGTACCGGGAACCGGAAATAAAATACGGGCCCGATACCATAGTCTTTTAATCAAATTTTATTTCCAATTTCCTTAATTATTTCTAGAAAATGATTTCACACAAAAATTCATTTCTCAAGCGTGGGACCTCGAAATTTAATTCCGGGCATACGTCCAAGTCCCATATTTTCCTACGGACCCTCCGGGACTGTCAAATCATGAGTCCGGGTCCGTTCACCCAAAATGTTGACCGAAGTCAAATTTATTCAATTTAATATCAAAATTTAGCATTTTTCTCACGGGATTCATATTTAAGCTTTCCCGCTATGCGCCCGGACTGTTCACGCAAATCGAGTCAACCCTATATGAGATTTTCAAGGCCTCAAAAGCACTAAATGAGTAAGGAAACAAGTGATGACCCCTTTGGGTCATCACATTCTCCACCTCTAAAACAATCGTTCGTCCTCAAACGGACAAAAGAAAGAAGTACTTGAGTCAGGAAAAAGATGAGGATAACGGCTCCACATATTGGACTCGGACTCCCAAGTCAATACCTCAGGAGGCTGACCTCTCCACTGAAAATGCACAGAAGGAAAACTCTTGGATCTCAACTAACAAACTTGCCGGCCCAAATTAACTATCGGCTCCTCCTCGTAAGATAAGTCCTTTTCCAACTGGACAATGCTGAAATATAACACGTGGGGTGGATCATCATGATACCTCCGAAGCATGGATACATGAAAAACTGGATGCATGGCTGATAAGTTAAGCGACAATGCAAGTATATAAGCCACCTCTCCCACTCTATCAAGAATCTCAAACGGACCAATGAACCTAGGCTAAGCTTGCCCTTCATCCCAAATCTCATCACGCCATTCATAGGCGACACTCGGAGCAATACTCGCTCACAACCCATGAAAGTTGCATCTCAAACCTTACAATATGCATAGCTCTTTTGCCTAGACTGAGCTGAACGAAGCCTATCCTGGATGATCTTGACCTTGTCCAAGGCCTCCCAAACCAAATATGTACCCAACAGCTGAGCCTCTCCCGGCTCAAACCATCCAACAGGAGACTGACACCGCCTACCATATAAAGCCTCGTAAGGAGCCATTTGAATGCTCGACTGGTAGTTGTTGTTGTAGGCAAACTCCGCTAAAGGCAAGAACTGATCCCACGAACCTCCAAAGTCAATAACACAAGCCCAGAGCATATCCTCTAAAATCTGAATAGTCCACTCTGACTGATCATCCGTCTGGGGGTGAAATATTGTGCTCAAATCTACCCGTTGTGAGCACGTGATTTTTGCCCTAAGAAATTTTATTCCAAAAGATCCAAATAAATAATTTCTTATTATTTTACCATTTTTGTGGATTTTTTGTTGAAATTGGTTATAATTATTGCATTTTAATTCATACTAAAGAATAAATATAAAAATACAAAAAATATACACATACATTGGGGGTTTAATTTTACAAATTTAGTATTAATTCATTTTAAAGAAAAATCAAAAGAAAAGATAACATTTTTGCGCTTTAATTAAGATTACCATAAAAAATAGAAATACAATCAGTAAAATAAATACAAAATACAAAAGAAATAAAAATAAAGAAAATAATAATGCCAAAAGTACAATAAAAATACAAGGAAAAATATTGGTAAAAATAAAAAATGAGAAAATACAAAAGAAAGGGGAAAGAAAACAATTGGGCCAAAATCAACAACCCAAACCAATAATACCAGTCCAGGCCCAAAAGACCATATCCGGTCTGCCCAGTATAACACCAAAATGACCCCATTGAAGGTCAATTAATCTGGGACGTCGAAATAAAGGCATCTAACGGACAGGGTTAATAGATATAATAATCAAACGACGTCGCTTCCTAGGGGTTAATCTTAGCCATTGATCCCTGATGATCTAACAGCTGGAAATGAGATCTCATTTAAAGAAGACGCTGTCGTTTAGGTGTTTGAATGATCTGGGACATTGATCCATGTAATCCAATGGCCAGGAAACATCCATAGCATTTTAATATATCAACTATACATACATACCATTCATTTCATCCTTCTTCTCCTCTGTTAAAAAACCCTAGCCGCCTCACCTTTCCCCTAACCCCGCCGGAACCCTACCTGTGGGAAATGCCATCTCCTCCGTTCAACCTCCAAAATACACCCCTGAACCCCCATGAGTCCCTTGTTACACCCCTCTACCCTGTTTCCCTCAAAACACCCCGGAAATCTTCGAATATTCAATTTAGTGTCGCCAGAACCCTACTCCGGCGAACACAACTTAAGCCAAACCCTTCACCACTAACACCCCAGACACCTCTCAACGCCCTCTTCCGACCCATGCACCCCGTTTGTCTCGAATCAGCCTCCTTTCTCTCGAATATTCAATTGAACATCGCCGGAACCCTAGTTCCGGCAAATAACCTTTTACCCAAAAATAACAAAAATCACACCATAAGCATCTCTTGACTCCCTTAACCCATATCTGAAGTTATTAAGTCCCAAACCTCACCAGAGAAAACCAAAATATATATTAAAGAGGGTCTGCCTGGAAAGTCAAGAAGTCTGAAGAAAGAAAGAACGGAAGAAAGAAAGAAAAGAATAAAGAAAGAAAAGAAGAAAGAAATGAAAAGAAAAAGCCTAGAAAAATAACGAAAAGCTAAGTGTTTTCCTTCCTTTTTCTCTTTGATTTTTTTTTTGTTTCTTTGTATGCTTTTTTGTTCCTCTGTCTGTGATTCTTGATTCTTCTGATTGTCGCTTTTCCATTTTTTTTTTGGTAAATTTGCTACTGTTTTGAAATTAAAGGAATAATAATAAAATAAAATTTTAATAAATAAATTCTGATATTAGTTTTAGGAATTAAACAATTTTGTCTAGTCTTTGATAAATTTTCTGGATATTAATCAAGGTTAATAGGAATTGAATACTTGTTTGATTAGTTTTTTTTAGATTCTGGTTATAATTTCGCTCTTTATTTTGAATTGTTAAATTGAGAATATTAATTAGAAGTTTGATTTTTAGTAAATTTATTTGTGATTAGTTTTAGTTTCTGAGATAAATAAGTGTTAATCGATTGAATAATTAGGGTTATTGATTATAGCTGGTTATATCCTGGGTGTGGATTCTGAAATAGAGCAGTAGGATAATTTCATAATATTGGTTAAATCTAAGGGGTAAAGGGGTAAAAGCAGTGCGGTTCATTGGAAAATAAGAGTGGGGTTCAGGGGTATTTTAGGAATATAAAAATTGTTAAATTGTAATAAGATTTAGGAAGTGGGGGTAATGTGGAAAATATGAGGGGTAATGCAGTAAATATCATTTAGAAGTAGGGGTAAAAGGGTAAGAGTAATAGAAAAGAACATTCTAGATGGGGAGGAAAAGGAAAATTCTGTATTAATAAGGGCTTAGAGTCGATTAATTAGAAAGTATTAAGGGTACACCTGAAATAAAAAGAGGGACTGTTTGACAAATTAAAAATCAAAATTTCCCTCCCTTTTTGTTCTATAAATAGGCCTTACTTGGCCTCCTTGGACAAGTTTTGAAGTTTGGAAATTTGGAGAAAAACCTGAATCCTTTCTGAATCATTCCCTGCAATTCTAAGCTTGCATATCAGAAATTCCTCATTTCCAAGTTAAAAATACCAAAATAATAGAAGCAAATCGAAAACTCTACTGCTGCATTAGTTTCTCAGATCAAGTTTGAAGATTATTCGATGTTGTTTGTTAATTTGCATGCCGTTATTGCTTTTTGAGTTGTGATCTCTGCTGGATTTTAGTTTGTTGATCTCATAGCTGGATTAATTGCTGTTGAACTCTCACTGCTGGTCCTTTCCTGTTGATTTCTTAGATTCTCATTGGCTATTCATTCTGTTTCCAGGTATATCATCTGATCTCAATCGACTGTGAACCTATAATAATAAATTTGAAGAAATGAAGTTGTTCACTTGACATTTGTTTACCTCTGTTTTTTTATTCGATTTATGTAGAATACGGTTAGGAATATATGTATTCAATTAGGAATAGTCTAATTGTAACTAAATTTCTAGATTGTTGTTGTTATACTTAAGCTCTGACTGATATGGATTTGTGTTAGCATTTCATAAAATTCATGATCTTACTTAATAAGTCTAAAACGCAGAACTTATAGTGATAAAAGTGACAGGTCAATATAGGATTCATATTACTACTATAGATGCTTTACATAACAGTTTATCTTCTGAGATAATAGATAAATCTGAAGCATATTGTAGCTCAGTTGTAGGAATTTATAATATGTTTTGTTTACTTTGATAAATATATGAAGCAATTGAAATAACAATTAGGCAGGTGTTTATCTTCTCCTTTCGAGTTCAGTTACTCATGTTAAGTAGCGTTTTCCTACTGTTAACAGAATAAAGGAAATTTTCTGATAACTAATAGCTGAATTAATTTGACTTGAAAAAATGGAATTTGTAGTAATTCGCGTTTCAGTAACTAAAATGGAAAATGCCTATAATTTGAATAGGTTACTAATTGTTTGTAGAAATTCCAATCAAGGCCTTAACAATTGGCCCAAATTTGGTGAGATTTTCGGTACAGACATGGGCCCGATCCTCTTCTGGGAACGAGACGTTGATTTTTGATGTTGGGCTATTTTTAAGCCCCATTATGGACTAAATCAATGGTTGAGCATGGACCGTAAAAATGAAGCTATGTTTTCTGATTAGTAAATCGACCCCCACATAGTTAAGCTCATCCCCTTTTAATAATGGATAAAGAAATTATAGACGTCTTTAGGTTGTCCTTAATAAATAAAAACGAGATGAGTCTTGCCGCCTTAAATATACAATTGTTGGGCCCTCAAATAAATTGCTATATAAAATTTTAGATTTGGAAGGATCGTTTAGCAAATTTCACGGTCTTTCCCAAAGTTAACATAGATGTAGATGCTTTAGGTGCGATTTATAATAATATACTTTCTTAAGTACGGGTGTACATTTATGTGACAAAAATCTAAATCTCAACGAAGTCGAAATGTGTTAAAGGCTAAAAGTGTACTGGTACGGTGTGGTCCGGAATACATTTTTACGACGTTGCAATTCTTGTAAAAATTAAATAATAAAGCGGAATATTAATAAATGCACATAAAAATGGAATATATCTAGAAATTAGATAAAAATAAATACAACAGTTGAGCGACCGTGGTAGAACCACGAAATTCGGGAGTTCCTAACACCTTCTCCTGGATTAACAGAATTCCTTATCCGGATTTCTGGTTCGCGGACTGTTAACAGAGTCATATTTCCTCGGTTCGGGATTCAATCGGTGACTTGGGACACCATTAATCTCCCAAGTGGCGACTCTGAATCTAAATAAATAAAGCTCGTTCTGACTGTCCTTTAAGTGGAAAAACTCCTTCCTTTATTATATCCCTTCCCTGGGTATAGTAATTTGGCAAATAGGAGGTGTGGCACCCGTGCACCCAACTCTCACTGCACCACTCTCCAGAAGAGCGAGGTAAACTGCGTACCCCAATCCGAAATGATAGACACAGGTACACCATGAAGTCGAACAATCTCCCGAATATAGATCTGAGAGAACCTCTCAGAAGAATAAGAGACCGCCACAGGAATGAAATGTGGTGACTTGGTCAACCTATCAACAATAACCCATATCACATCGAACTTCTTCCGAGTCAGCGGAAGTCTAGTAACAAAATCTATAGTAATCCGATCCCACTTCCACTCGGGAAGCTCAATCCTATGGAATACACCACTAGGCCTCTGATGCTCGTACTTAACCTACTGACAATTCAAACAATGATCCACATATGCTACGATATCCTTCTTCATTCTACGCCACCAATAATGCTGCCGCAAATCCTGATACATCTTCGCAGCGTCCGGATGAATAGAATACCTGGAACTATGGGCCTCCTCTAAAATCAACTCTCAAAGTCCATCCATATTGGGCACACAAACTCGCCCCTGCAATCTCAAAACTCCATCCGCATCCAAGGTAACTTGCTTGGCACCTCCTCGTTGCACCGTGTCTTTAAGGACACACAAATGGGTATCATCAAACTATCGATCATGGATACGCTCCAATAATGAAGAACGAGCGACCCTGCCCTCTAACATACGACTGGGCTCAGAAACATCTAGTATCACGAATTGATTGGCTAAAGCCTGAACATCCAAAGCAAGCGGGCCTCTAGCTAACCAGAATATAAGCAAGGCTACCCATACTGGCTGACATCCTACTCAAAGCATCAACCACTATATTGTCCTTCCCTAGATGATAAAGAATAGGGACATCATAATCCTTCAACAACTTCAACCACCTCCTTTGCCTCAAATTCAACTCCTTTTGCTTGAATAAGTACTGAAGACTCTTGTGAACAGTGAACACCTAACACGCCATTCCATACAAATAATGCCTCCAAATCTTCAATGTGTGAACTATGGCTGCCAATTCTAGATCATGTACTGGATAATTCTTCTCATGAATCTTCAATTATCTCAAAGCATAGACAATGACGTTGTCATCCTGCATCAACACTGCTCCAAGCCCAATACGGGAAGCATCACAATAAACTGTATAAGGCCCTGAACCTATGGGCAAAACCAACATCGGTGCCGTATCCAAAGCTGTATTGAGCTTCTAAAAGTTTGCCTCACACTCATCTGACCATCTGAACTAGGCACCCTTCTGGGTGAATCTGGTCATCGGGGCTGCAATAGATGAAATCCCTCCACGAATAGTCGATAGTAGCTTGCCAACCTCGAGAAACTCTGATTCTTTATAGATAATACTGGTGTAGGCCAGTTCTTGACTGCCTCAATCTTCTTCGGGTCCACCTGAATACCCTCTACTGATACAACATGACCCAGAAATGCAACTGAACCCAACCAGAATTCACACGTCGAGAACTTAGCATATAACTGACTATCCCTCAGAGTCTGAAGAACCACTCTAATGTGCTGGTTGTGCTCCTCTTGGTTGCAGGAGTATATCAATATATCATCAATGAACACTATCATGAATGAATCCAAATAAGGTTTGAACACTCGGTTCATCAAATCCATGAAGGTTGTTGGGGCATTTGTCAACCCGAATGACATAACAAAGAACTCATAATGCCTATACCAAGGGCGGAAAGCTGTTTTAGGGACATCGGATGCCCTAATCCTCAACTGATGGTAACCAGATCGCAAGTCAATCTTGGAAAATATCCTAGCACCCTGAAGCTGGTCGAATAAATCTTCAATCCTCAACAATGGATAATTATTCTTGATTGTTACCTTGTTAAATTGCCGGTAATCAATGCACATACTCATTAAGCCATCCTTCTTCTTGACAAAGAACCCCGGCACGCCCCAAGGAGAAACACCGGGTCTAATGAAACCATTTTCAAGCAAATCCTGCAACTATTCCTTTAACTTTTTTAACTCCGGCGGGGCCATATAATATGGCGGGATAGAAATGGGATGAGTGCCCAGAACCAGATCAATGCAGAAATCAATATCCTTATCGGGTGGCATACTCGGCAGGTCTAAAGGAAAAACATTAGGGAACTCACAAACAACGGGCACAGAATCGATAGAGGGAACCTCAGCACTGGAATCCCGAACATAAACTAAATAAGCCAAACATCCCTCCTCGACCATACGCCGAGCCTTCACATACGATATGACACTACGAGTAGAATGACTTGGAGTCCCTCTCCACTCGAAACAAGGCATACCCGGTAAAGCTAAGGTCAACATCTTGGCATGGAAGTCCAAGATAGCGTGATAGGGTGACAACCAGTCCATCCCCAATATAATATCAAAGTCAACCATATCTAAAAACAACAAATCTACACGAGTCTCCAGACCCCCAATCACCACGATACAAGAGCGATGGACTCGATCGACCACAATGGAATCATCCACCGATGTAGACACATAAAAAAGAACGCCTAATGCATCACTAGGCATGATCAAATATGAGGAAATATAGGATGACACATACGATTACATAGACTCGGGATCAAACAACACTGAAGCATCTCTATCACAAACCAGAACCGTACCTATAATAACTACATCTGAAGCCTCTACCTCGGGCCTAGCCTAAAGAGTATAACTTTGGGGTTGGGCCCCACCACTCTGATCTACCTCTCTGGATGGCCTATTGTTGGCTGGCCTCCACCTCTGGCGGTCTGAGCTCCACCTCTATGACCTCTACCTTCACCTCTAGTACTTCTACCCTCGCCTCTAGCTGGTTGGGCTGGCTGTGGAGCAGCTAGTGCCCGAACCATGGCATGAGAACCCTGGTGCTGAGAACTGCTCAGTGCTCGGGGGCAAAATCTGGCAATATGACTCGTGTCACCACAAGTGTAACAAACCCTCGACTGTTGAGTCTGTTGGCCCTATCGACCTGAGTGACCACCACAGAAACTCGGAAGCGGGGTACACTGATAGGGGCTGGTGGTGCACTGAATGGCTGCTGATCAGAATAATGTGCATGAGAACCACGGCCACCTGAGGCACCCTGAGAAACCTGGAGGGCTGACTGGAAAGACCTAGAAGGCTGACCCCTATCATATGAATCTCTGCCTCCAGATGAGGTACCACTGAATTGGCTTGACTGATGGGGTCTCTTGTCTGCTCTATGACCACCCATTGTGGCAATACCATCTCGATCATCCAGGCCACATTGGCCGCCTCTTGAAAAGTACTATCACTTCCCGCCTACCTAGCCATCTGGGGACGAATAGGCTGGATGAGTCCATCAATAAACTTTCTCACTCTCTCCCTCTTAGTGGGGAGTATGACAGTAGCATGGCGATCCAACTCGATAAACCTTGTCTCGTACTGGGTGACTGACACGGATCCTTGATGGAGACGCTCGAACTACCTCTGATAGGCATCACGTTGTGTGATAGGGAGAAATTTCTCCAGAAACAACACTGAAAACTAATCCCATCTCAAGGCTGGAGACCCTGCTGGTTTAGCTAAATATAAATCCCTCCACCAAGTCTTGGCGAATCCGGATAGGCGAAATGCAGCGAAATCAACTCCATTGGTCTCAACAATGCCCATGTTCCAAAAAACATCGTGGCAGCTGTCCAAATAATCTTGAGGATCCTCGGTGGGTGCACCATTGAAAGTAGTAGTGAAGAGCTTGGTGAACTTATCCAATCTCCACAAAGCATCGACAGACATAGCTGCCCCATCGCCTGCCTGGGCTACCACGCCCGGCTGAGCTGCTCCAACTGGCTGAACTGCTGGAGCCGGAACCTGGGGAGCTACCTGCTCCGGAGTGTGAGTAGTAGGAGTCTGGGCCCCTCCTCCAACCTGAGAGACAGCTGGTGCTACAGGAAGCAAACCCGCTCGGGTAACACTCTCCATGAGGCCCACAAATTGGACTAACGCATCTTGAAGAACTGGGGTAGCAATAAACCCCTCTAGGACCTGAGCTGGGCCCACCGGAACTGCTGGGGCTGGAACCTCCTCGTCAAAGTCTACCTGAGGCTCCACCGCTGGTGCTGCTGCTCGGGGCTGGACTCTGCCCCTACCTCGTCCTCTAACACGCCCTCATCCTCTGCCCCTAGCGGGAGCTGCCTGGGGCTCACACTGCTGATCGGAAGATGAAGAAGCACGTGTTCTCGCCATCTAAGAAAGAACAGAGTAGAAATTCAATTAGCATTGAGAAACCAAATCGCACGACAAAGAAGAACAAATGTGAAACTTTTCCTAACTCGGTAGCCTCTGGGGGATAAATACAGACGTCTCCCTACCGATCCCTCAGACTTTACTAAGCTTGTTTGTGAGTTGTGAGACCTATGTAACCTAGAGATTTGATACCAACTTATCACGACCCGAATTTCCTATCCTCGGGGGTCGTGATGGCTCTTACTTGTAGAAGTTAGACAAGCCAAATTTAATTACTTTTTGTTAACAACATAATCCCTTTTTTAACAATAATTGTCTATAATATAAAAAGCAACGAGATTAAATAATAAGCGAAAGTCTTAGTATTATATAAAATAAAATAGAAATGCGGAAAGTTCAACAAAATCCTCTACCCAAGACTGGTGTCACTATACTCACGAACTGTTAAGAATACTAAATACACACGGCTGAAAGAAAACATAAATTGTTTGTCTCGGATACAATGAGATAATAGACTAAAAGAGAGGATAAGGGAGATGCCGGGCCTGCGGACACCTACAAGGCTACCTCGGGTCTTGCTGGACTGAAGGTCTGCTCCCACACTAATGTTGTTGCTACTACTGCCCAAAACCTAGACCTGTGCAAAAAAGCACAAAGTGTAGTATCAGCACAACCGACCTCATGTACTGGTAAGTGTCTAGTCTAACCCCGACGAAGTGGTGACGAGGCTAGACCAGACTACCACATAAACTTATGCAACTTCATATATATATATATATATATACAGCGGAATCGAAATACAAAACAGATAAACAATATGGGAAGGGGGACATGCTGTGGGGAAACAATGATTTCCAAATAAGAGTCGTCCAGTAACGAAGGAAAACAACACAACTCAAGCATAAGTAATGAAATAGAAATCAACAAGTGCACAGCATCACCCTTCATTCTTTTACTCTCATACTCACCAAGCAATAACATGTGCACGACATCACCCTTCGTGCTTTTACTCTCATTCCTTACACATATCAATAGAATCGTCATGGAATGGTACATCGTGTGGCACGACATCACACTTCGTGCTTTAACACTATTTTCACATAATAAGCGAACATTGTACGGCATCACCCTTCGTGCTTTAAACTCTTTCCTTACCATAAACAAACAATGTACGACATCACCCTTCGTGCTTTAACAATCTTCCTCACCCAAACAACAATCACAAACAAGTGCAAGGGAATAAATAAACAATAATGGAAATCCCGACAAGGGAACACAAATAAGCAATTAAAAACCCAGCAAGGGTACAACATCAATAATCTCAACATCCCAGCAAGGGAAAATATTCAATAATCAACAACGTCCCGGCAAGGGAACAAATCATTAACTCTTTACTTTTCGTTCACTTTCATCTTATAGTTCACATTATCACTTGAGCCAATGCTCCAAAGATTTACTTGTCTCATATACCTTCACAATTGTATTTCAACTTGAGCCAACGCTTCAAAGGTAACAATTTATTTCACATGATCTTTACAACACATAGAAGCCATCAATTAGCATGGAAGATATATCAAAATCCCAACTATTCGCAAATAAGGACTCACGATCATGCTAGACACCAATGTATATATACTTGTCACCATCCTATACATCGTACTCGACACTTATCAAGTAGCAAATAACACTCAACTCCTATTCCCTCAAGCTAGGGTTAAACCAAACACTTACCACAATGCTTTGAACTCAACTCAAACCTCAACTATAGCTTTACCCCGTGATTCCACCTCCAATCCGCTTGAATCTAGCCACAAATTACTTAATTACTTTAATAAACACTAAATGAATCAATTTGAATGCATAAAAATGAATTTTCCAAAGTTTTCCCCGAAAATTCCAAAATTGCCCCCAGACCCACGTGGTCAAAATTCGAAGTTCAAACCAAAATCCGATTACCCATTCCCCCACGAACTCAAATATGTAATTTGTCAAAACGGACCTCAAATTAAGGTCCAAATCCCCAATTTTTTAAAAACCTAGGTTCTACCCAAAACCCCCAATTTCACCCATGAAAATCCTTGATTTTAAGTGAAAAACATGTTAAATGATGTTAATGATGGAAAGAATTGAGTAAAAATCAACTTACAAAATATTTGGAATGAAACTTGTTCTTGAAAAATCGCCTAAGGAGTTATATTTTGAAAGTAGGGTGAAAAATGGCCTAAAATTCGACTAAGTTTGAAAATTGATGGGCTGCAGATATGGGAATTGCAAACTGGGGTTCGCAATTGCAAACCCCGACCAAATGTGGGAATTGCGAACACTGGTTCGCATTTGCGAACTCAGACCTATAAGGAGACCTTCGCATTTGCGAAAAAGGACTTGCATTTGCAAACCCTTGACCTTCGCATTTGCGAAGAATAGCTCCGCATTTGCGAACCAAGGCAGGCCTGGGCTGGTTTCGCATTTACGAACCAGCCTTCGTATTTGCGAGTCCGCATTTGCGAATAATGCGAAGCCTGCAGGCCTGTTCACACCATATTTTTTTAAATTTTAAAAATTCACTCCGACACCTATCCAAAACTCACCCGAGCCCTCAGGGCTCCAAACCAAATATGCACACAATCTAAAAAATATCCTACGGACTTATTCGAGCGATCAAATCGCCAATATAACATCATATACATCGAATTAAGTCTCAAATTTCATGATTCCTTCTAAATTTTATAAAACATCAAATTTCCATTTTAAGTCCAAAACATGTTACATGACGTCCGTTTTCAACCAAACTTTACAGAAAGAGCTTAAACCATATATAAGACTTGTACCGGGCGCCGGAACTAAAATACGGGCCCAATACCATAGTTTTTGAATCAAATTTCATTTTCAATTTCCTTAATTATTTTCAAAAAAATAATTTCACACAAAAATTTATTTCTTAGGCCTGGTACCTCGGAATTTAATTCCATTAAGTCCCATATTTTCCAACGGACCCTCCGGGACCGTCAAATCATGGTGTCCGGGTCCGTTCACCCAAAATATTGACCAAAGTCAAATTTATTCAATTTAATATCAACATTTAGCATTTTTCTCAGAGAATTTATATTTAAACTTTCCGGTTACGCGTCCGGACTGTGCACGTAAATCGAGGCAACCCTACATGAGGTTTTCAAGGCCTCAAAAGAACATAATGAGTAAGGAAATAAGTGATGACCCATTTGGGTCGTCACACCTCGTCTCGAGGAAAATATTTTCCGTCAACAATAACATGTGACACATCCTCGCAGGCCTCTTCAAACCGAGGCCGGGTAGTAACGGAATTGATACGCAATTCGAAGGTCGCCGACTCAACAATGTGAGAGACATGATTGTCCTTTTTCTCACCTCCAGCTCGGGGACTCCCCGAACTTTCTGGTATTAAGACTGCTGAACCATCCTTAGGGTCTTCCATTCTAGTTTTCTTGGGTTTCGGAGGACAAGCCGGTGATCCCCTAATTTTTTCCTCTCTCAATCAGGCATTTCAGCACCCGCTTCCTCAGAAAGATTTTCTCTTGTCAAGAAGGCCCCCCAGGCCTGTCCAAATACAAAAACAAGCATGTGGAATGAGAGCGCAATTAGCAACAACCTCTTTAAAAATGAAACTATAGCAGAAATTGAAATCCCACCTTGATGCTTGGCTTCCCATCGAGCCCTGGATAAATCACGCCACACGTGCTCGGCATATGAGCGAATCGAGTCCGGTTTGGCTATCCACCTTAAAAGATCCCTTACTACATCAGGGTAAACTGTGCTGCTGTATCAATAGAAAAAGTCAGTTCACAGAAGAAATGTATCCAAAAGAAAGAGATGAGCAGTTAGTTGAGTATGGCTACGTACGCTTAATGTTCCATCTTTCGGGGAAGGGTATCCTCTCTACGAGAATCAGGCCCGAAGTCCTAACTCGGACGAAGTGACTCATCCACTCCACCGTTCCTAACCTCATTGGTGCAAGCAAACAGGGCCCTCGAGGCCCGGCAACAGAGCTTTATCAGGCCCCGCGAGAGAGTCGGATACTGTATATTCTGATCAAGTGGTTGTTGACATCCAATTTTGTCCCTACTTTCTTTTAATTAATTTTCTTGATTTTCTAAATTACTAATTACCGAATACCCTTTTTACTACCTTTTTAATATAATTGTTACTACTACTATCATTAGTATTAATATTAATATTAATATTAGTATTAGTGTTAGTATTGATACTATTATTATTCTTAAAATCACTAATTTTACTATTATTATTATTATTATTATTATTATTATTATTATTATTATTATTATTATTATTATTATTATTATTATTATTACTACTACTACTACTACTACTACTACTATTATTATTTCAAATAGTTTATTATCATTTGTAACTACTACTACGTTTACTACTTTTAAAAGTACTACCGTAACTAATATTATTATTACTATAATTTTTTATTGACATCTATTTAATATTATTTTAAGTTTTAATACAGAGAAGTTCAAAAGAATTAATTTGAAGATTGGAGAAAGATCAAGAAAATCGGTCAAGGCAAGGTATAAATGTTCTTTATTTTCACTATCATAGCCTATCAAAATTCCCATCCAATAGCCTATTTGATGCCAAAATTAGTTAAAATATCATCGTATAGCCAGTTTTCACACTGGTCAATGAAAAATAGCTAGCGTCTATCAAGTCAATGAAAAATAGCCACTATTTTGCTGCAACAGGGACCAGTCCAGTATAATATACGGGAGTTCTGGTGCATTTGTGTACGAACTCCAGCATATTATGCTGGATCGGTATACTTTGCTAACTCCTGTAAAATTTGCGGTAGACTGGAGCACCAGTGCTCCAAACTCCAGTATATTATACTGGACAATTATACTTGCTGGAACTCCCGTAAAATTTGCGGGAGTTCCAACATAATTATGCTTGAACTCCAGTAAAATTTGCGGGAGTTCTAGCATAGTTATCCTGGAACTCCCATAAAATTTACGGGAGTTCAAGCATACTTATGCTGGAACTCCCGTAAAATTTGCGGGCGTATTTTTTCGGATTTTGAACAGTATTTTCGCTCAGATTTAAAGTGGCTAAATTTCGATGACTTTTAAAACTTGGCTATTTTTCAACGACCAGTGGTAAATCTGGCTATTTTTTAATATCTCTCCCAAAATTATGAACAAATGAGCCCTAAAATAGTAGCCCATACCCGAAATACCACTCAAGCCCAAATCCTACAAATACAGCCCAATGGCTTTAAACAAAATTAGGTTTCATTTCTTACTCCTCAACAGCCACCACCGCTATGTTTCCTTTTCCCTTTCCTCTTCTCCACAAAATTCCACCATTTCTTAGCCATGGTAGATTTTGACCATGACAATTTCGTGCAAGTATTTTTCTCTTTCCACAGTCGTTTTGGCATATTACATCATCTCTTGTCCACTCCATATTTCACAGCATATCAAGCCTCAAATTACAATAAAGGCTCTTGCCATTTTAGTCATTTATCTGATGCAATCTTGTCAAAATCAAGTGAGAATCGGATTATTTGACTCAAATCTCCTAAAAGTCACAAAGTGATATTGTCATCAAATTTTACCCATATTTTTTCGCTTACCCTTTGGGCGCAACGTCTGATTTCTCCTTTGTTCTTTTTCCGCTGATGAATCCATCCAAAACCTTCAAACGTTCAGATTTAAACGGCCTCTTTTGACCATAAATTCAAAATCAAATCAAGAATTCCCGCTCTCAAGAACGAACCCTATATTTTTCGCTATTAAATACATGCATATTGGACCACTTTTGGACAGGATTGAGCCGCCACTAAAAGACTACTATTTTTTACACTTACTATTGTTCTTGTCCCTTTGAAACTCTAAGAAAATACTCTTAAACTTTTATTTTCTGTCCCTGTATACTTAGCCAGGATAGAGGTGTTCGAATTCCTTTGGCTCGGCGTTCGGATCTGTTCATAACGAAAGAGTAGATTCGAAGTTCCACGTCCCAGTTCGCTGCCCACAAAAAGGTCTAATCTTAGTCTTTTTCAAGCTTCTTTACTTCGTGTTGAAAAGATGTCGCTTGCCCTCCTTATACGAATTATTTTGAGTGTTTAATACATGCCCCATGTTTTGTTTATGGGAAATATTTTCTACTTTATGTCATGGTTTGTTTTAGTTTGTCGATACATGCTTAAGTTTTGCGCTTAACCGCCAAGCTAAAATTTGTTTTAAATGTCATAGTATCTTGGAGAAATTCTGTTAGTTTGACCAAAGCATGTAATTGAATGCTATAACACTTGCTCTGTTAGAGATGGTGATTTGTAATTTTATAACTCAAGTCTTGGAGATCTTTTATTTTACTTTAAAATGTTTAATAATTGTGATAAAAAGGAGAGTTGATTCCTACCTTTATTATGAATATGTATTTGAGTTGAAATTCAAATCCATTGGGGTGATAGATGTCATATTCATTAGGATTTCACTCCTGAAATTTTTAGCAGTACTTCTGCCTTTTGTATAATACTTAAGTAGGTCTGGTTTTGAAATTTGTTGGGGTAAAATGATGTCTTTATATTTAATTAGTGAATTGAACACTTTCACAACCATCGCCTCAACTTAGGACTTAAGCGTTAGTTTAATACTTAGATACTTTACCTATAGGTATTTACATCTTATTTTTAAACAAATTAAATTGGTTACCAACACATACTACTGTGCTTAAATGAGAAATGCTATGATGATTCTCAATTCCTTTTTTGAAACTTCAGTAGGCTCCCCCTTCTTTTCAGGTTAGTGAGGAACATGATAGTGAAAGAGAAAAGAAAGGAAATCAGTTCGTTTCGTCCTCCTATCTATATGCAATCATATTGGGCGAAAGGTAGTTGTAGAGGAGCGGCTGTGAAACGCCTTAACATATCTTCATTTACATGCACTGTTTGTTCATCATATTACTTATTAGACCTAATTTGCTTTGAATTATAAAGTATGACAGTAATCATCCATGAGCTTAATTAAATACCATGCTTTAGATTGATTTTCTTGTTAAGTTTACTCTATATATTTGATTCAGACCACCCCCCCACCCCCCCCAATATCCTTTCTTTCTATTTATTTGCATGTCATCAACACTGGAGCCACAAAGAGCCTCAATGCGAGTCTCGACGCAGCTGCTATATGGAATTCACATACCCTTACTCTTCAGCTTATGCATCATCTGGACAACAGATTATGGAATATAAAATCTTCTGTTGGAAGCCGAATATGGTGTTCGATCATTTCACTGTTAGCTTATGTTTCTTTTCCGATATAGTGACTAACAATATTATTTTATTTTGTGGCATATTTGTTTTGATCCTCGGTTTGTTATGATTAACTCTTTTAGCTATTTAAAATCTTTACTCTAGCTAATAATGAAGATAATAGAATATGACATAGGTATGAAGATTTTTATTTTCATTAAGAATTGAGGGTAATTGGTAATAGAATATGACATAGGTATGAAGATTTTTATTTTCATTAAGAATTGAGGGTAATAGACCAATTTAATTTTGGGGTAGTATTTTGAAACAACTAAGCTCGCTATTTACCCAAGTCAAAACCTGGTTTTCTTTTTTAAGTTTTGGATACATTGGGAGAAGGCATGACTAAATAATAATAATGGTGTTTAACAAAACTTTGTTATAAAATAAAGAATGTAATGTAAAGATAGGTATAGAGAGAAACTGATATATTATTCAAATTCAAACTGATCTCCATAATGAACTGAAATCTTTTCTATTTATAGAAGAAAGGAAGTTGCTGTGTAAGCTGCTATTATACCCGATATGGATAATTTTCTACTGAGAGCAATGTTTATCCATAACGGGGTACTGAATGGATAAACTCATTGTACCCTCTATAGATAATCTTCTACTATGGGTAATGATTATCCATAATGGAGTACTGAAAGGATAAGTTTATTATACTCGGTATGGATAATTTTTTACCGGGAGTAATGTTTATCCATAATCGGATACTGAAAGGATAAGCTTATTATACCCGATATTGATAATCTTCTACTGGGGGTAATGTTTATACATAATCGGATACTGAAAGGATAAGCTTATTATACTCGGTATGGATAATCTTCTACCGGAGGTAATATTTATCCATAACCGGGTATCGAAGTGATAAGCTTCTTTAGGAGGCTTATTTCCAATAGAGTACTAAATAGATAAACATATTTACTGCGGAGTCTCATATGGATAAGCTTCTTCAGGAAGCTTATTTACAACGGAATATGAACATTCATAATATAATATATTTATAACACTTCCCCTTGGATGTTCATTAAAAGATAGTGTGCCTCATTAAAACCTTACTAGGAAAAATCCCCTGGGAAAAAATTCTAGTGAAGGAAAAAGAGTGCACATATTTAGTAATACGCATTGCTAGGTGCCTCATTAAAAATCTTATAAGGAAAATCCTGAGGGAAAAAATCTTAGTAAGAAAAAAAAGAGTGCATCGCGTATTTTACTCCCCCTGATGAAAACCTTATTTCAAATATTTGAGTCTCTGCATAACCAATACGATCTGCACCATCTTTGTTAGCATTAGCAAGATACATAAGTGCATAGCAATTGCACTGAGCTAGAGTATTTCAGGACCAAGGAGTTTCTCATCCTCTTTTGGAGGTCGTAACGGATCCTTATTCACCTCAAGTGATCGAACACCCATTGGTGTACTTAATAGGTACGCTTTGTCCATGTAAAAGCATTTAAAGACCTTTTCTGTATAGGCAAATTGATGGATAGAGATCTCGTCTGCTAAATATTTAATTTGCAGACCAAGATAAATTTTATTTTTCCAAGATCTTTCATCTCAAATTCTTTCTTAAGATATTCAATTGCTTT